>WAAB01001995.1:263282-376949 GCA_013389865.1 Piaya cayana
CCTCCTCAAATCCTGTGTTCAGTTCTGGGCTCCTCACCACAAGAAGGATGTTGAGGCTCTGGAGAGTGTCCAGAGAAGAGCAACAAAGCTAGTGAAGAGGCTGGAGAATAGGCCTTATGAGGAACGGCTGAGAGAGCTGGGGTTGTTTAGCCTGGAGAAGAGGAGGCTGAGGGGAGACCTCATTGCTCTCTCCAACTACCTGAAAGGAGGTTGTAGAGAGGAGGGAGCTGGCCTCTTCTCCCAAGTGACAGGGGACAGGACAAGTGGGAATGGCCTCAAGCTCCACCAGGGGAGATTTAGGCTAGACATGAGGAGGAAGGTTTTTTTACGGAAAGGGTCATTGGACATTGAAATATGCTGCCCAGGGAGGTGGTTGATTCACCTTCACCTGGAGGCGTTTAAAGCACAGGTGAACAAGGTGCTGGGGGGCATTGTTTAGTGTTTGATAGGAACGGTTGGACTTGATGATCGGGTGGGTCTCTTCTAACCTGGTTGTTCTATGATTCTATGAGACAGGGAGCCCCCTCTACGTTAACACAGATTGAACTCCGTAACAGTAAATATGTCATCCTGCCACCAAAAAAAGTTCTATGATCAGAAGAATTCATGCAGCAAATACAACTCAAAAAAACCAAGTTAAATAGTTTCTTTCCCAAAATCAGAAAGCTAAAACTTAGGTACCATTCTGAAATAAACCACAGTCAGAGCATAAAGCAAGAAAATATCCAAAATGCTACATAAAATACTACATAGGAGCAGATGCAGAACTAATTGTTTTGCTTCACAATCAAAATCCTGTAGCACAAAATTGAAATCTCTGCTTGGATGCTGAAGTATAAATGAACTCACGTTTCCACTGCCCTACAAGCAAGACATATTGTCACAGACACACAGGAACAATTACACCTTGATAAAATTTTGTTTAAATACAACCAAATCTTTTCAATTATGATCTACATGAGAGCTTATATGATTTAATACTGTAGAAAGTCTGAAGGCATCCCCAAAATCTCTCCCAAACTTCAATATTAGACAATAGAGAAATTCATATTGCTGCTTAAACTTCATAAGCAAAGTGCCAATTTAAAAGACCGAGCTTCTCACACATCCATCTCAGCTTCTTTATAAGTTCAACTGATTTTGGTCTGGCATAAGTTTTACAGTTTGAGCTGACAATGTTGCACAAAATCCCAGTCTGTTTGCCTATAGTCCATTCCTTACTGATTTTTTTTTCAGTTACTCTGAAAACACTCAAAGAAACAACCAGGCAGAACCTATTCAATCCATTATCTTCTTTTAAGGCCAGAGCTAAGAGCCTTGCATGAAGATATGCCTCTCTGAACTGTGTCAGTCTGCAAAAGGATATGGTCCCACGCCAGAAGCATGTCCAACAACTAAGCTTTAAAATTCAATTTTAAGTTTTCCATTTAAAGTGTTTAATTTCTGATGTGATCTATGTTAATAAGCCTTAACTTGAGACAGGTCAAATCCTGCACAATATTTTTCTTGTGAAAGTCCCAGAGAAATCAACATAATTACTTGCTAGACTAATGCATCTCCTATTAGTACTTACAGAAAACATTTTTAATGCTAAAATAGCTTGTTACATAAATGCACACACTCATGAAAGATTTAGGCTGCACCATTAAAACCCCATCTACCTGTTTCTTCTCAGTCATCCATTTAATTGTTGTACTCTGTTGCCTTGATTGGCTTTTGTCACACTGTGATAAATTGTGTACAACTAGACTGCACTGACTATTCCAGGGGCTTCCCCGTCCATACCTTCTCCAAAGGGCCATATAAGGGAGATTGTTACAAGACATTTCACACAAGTAGGGAAATCCATTAAAAAAACAAACAAAACCAACCACCAAGACTCAAAAATCTGAGATCTTCAAAGGACTCTGATCACTCTCACTAAACAGTATGTCAACTTACCATACAAAGTCACCCCTACTGAGGATCTATGGCAGTCTGCAAGATGGCTCTGGGAGATTCACGCATAAAGAAAATTGCATGAGGTAAGAATCACAGTATCGGTCTTACCTCCAGAGCATGGGATCAGTTTCAATTATTATCACAACAGCTAGTGAGGATCCTTTACAAACTTGGTGGTTCTCGAGCTGTTAAACTGCCAGACCAAGTTTATTCCATAGGATCTCTCTAAGCCCTTGCAGAACAGGTTGCTGTGCAACTCCATAACAATAATTAAAAAAAAACCCCAAACAAACAAACAAAAAAGAGAAAACCATTTACATTCTTCATTGTCAATACTATTTGAGTTTCAAAACAACTATCTTTTAAGGGTATTGCCACTCACCAGCTGGCACGGTATTAACTTCTCATCTCCCCCTCTCCTAATAACATACGAAAATTAGAGAACATGCAGAAGTTAATATAGCAAAAATGGAAGATTTTCAATAGGTTTTCAGGTAGCAATCTACAAAAACAGCATGAATTTCTGTTCAAAGCAGTTGGGAAAACTCTGCTTCCTCCAGGCACCATGATTAAAGCACTACATATTAGTTCCAGCTAAGTAAATTTTCTTAAATTGAAAACTCCAATGTAACAAAGCTTCATAAAAAAATTTTGCGAAGCCCTGTTGTTCCAAACTATCCTCAGATTTGAATACAAGTTGTATATTGTCAGTCATAGAAGGTTTAATATTACCTCAAAATTCTACATAACTTGAGTTCCAAATAACTGTCTCCTGGCATCAATGCTGATTTACTTGAATATTTTAATTTCGTTATTCTCATTGAAAGTGTTTGTCCTCCATTCCTACTTCTCCCAAAATGACATGATAACCAAATCACTTTATTTCCTGGGCTTTGTCTGAATGAAGAAAAGTTATTTTAGTTTCTAATATATAGGTAGAGACTGCCTAATAAGCTGATAAACTAGAACTTTTATCACCAGTCAACATGTGTTGCTCATCACAAATTACGCTTTGCTATTCTGATCAACAGAAATTATATATTTCATACTTTCATTCTGTTCAAATTTAGCAATCAAATATTTAACCAAACAAAATTCTAGAATGTTTTATTTTTCTTTGAAAGAAACATTTTAATGTGATATTTAGAGTACTTAGTTTGCTGCTTTTCCAAAACAAGATTCTATTGTATGACTACTAAAAGGTAAACCACAAATAACACACAGCATGTCTGAAATACTTTTTACAGTGAACTCCAGAAGAGAAGACACAACTCTGGGAAACACTATACAGGCCTCATAACACATTTTATACTATTGACTGATGACATAAGACTACTAATAGAAAAAGAAACAGAATGTGAATTTAGCATCTTCCATTATAGACCATCATATTCTGGACTAGAAAGGTTTTTATGAAACATAACTTGAAGACCAGTTTAGAAAAATATGTAATGCAATCAACACCCAGTCTCTGCATGAAAGACAGATAACCAGCAAAGCAGCATTGCCCTGTAGCACAGCATAAAATAATCTCAGTAAAGACAGACTGCAAGAAGACCAAAATACTAAGATATTCCTGCTTTTCTTCCATTTCCAAGGATACTTTATCTGTTTCTTTCATGTCAATGTTTTAAAATAGCCATTTGACATTTACACATGAATTGATTCCAGGTATACCCCTTGTAATAAGTCCAGCTAGTTTTAGAATGTTAGCAGCTCCATTTCATAAAGATCTTTAGGATTTTATGTGCTAAATTATTAATTGTCCTTTCATGTTAAATACTCTCTGAAGTACAACAATTAAAACAGGCAAATCAAGATTAAACAAGTCTCTAAAGATATTCTGCCCTTTCAAAATAGTTGTCTGCACCTCCTGATTCTTCACAACAGTTACTCAGTAAGCAATTCTTAAATTCTGACTGAGAATGCCAACAAACACAGGTAAGCAGCTGATTTACTCTCTCTGTGTCCCTCTATGGAAATTTCCTCCTTAAGTGAAAATCGCAGCTCATCGCAGCAGTGGCTTTTCTGACAGAAACACACACCTGAAATAGGTGGTCAATGCATGTATTGGATCTGCCAGGACACTGCAAGACCTGTTAAAAAAGAATGATTTTTCAATCCTGGACTAAATAAAGATTAAAATTAGCCTTTTCAGCTTATGTCTTATAGTTGACCTTTTCCAGTCTTTGAAACACTCTTTCAAGTTCAAGACCTGATAAACTGTCACCTTACTCCAGCAAAGGGGACTATGCGTGACTGCTCCAACACCTCACCTAGCAAACTGTCACAGAGTCAGTCTTTTTCTAGATACATTTACAATCTACTCTCATTACCGCAGCTCTCCTCCTACTTTCTATAGCCACACAATTCACCATGCCCCAAGATCCTGATCACCTCTTCATGATTCATGAAGTCCACTACAACACGCCTGCCCTTACAGTCAATCATATGCTTTTGTCACCTGGAAATTATGTTCCGTGAATTAAAATGTGGGTGGTTGGGGTTTTCTCCAGTAAAATAGAAAAAGAAATCAGAACTAATCTTCCCTTAGGTCTTTCCCTTCCCCCTTAGTTTATGTGACACAGACCAGCCTGCAATAATCAAACCAGAGCCATTTAGTGTATGGTCTAGTCTTGCTGCGACTAATAGGATGATTGGTTGTATAGCTTCTTTATGGTTGTTCATTATATCACCCTTACATAAAGTAATTTAATTTCAGTGGGATAATTAGGGTATTTCTAATCTAACTGATAGTCTGAATGAAATGAGATTCTCGGAGGGAGATTTGTGTACCAGGAGACTGGTGACCTTCGGCCCCAATTTTCACACAATGTATTAAGCTGACAGCCTTACTTCCAAGCCCTGCTGCACTGGCTCTTCACCGCTTGTACAGATCTGTGTGTTACAGACAGCAAGGTTCTTCTATCCCAAATCCCACAATTAAAGGAAACTCTAATATTTTATTTGAATTATGGAAAAATATCCAGGCCATCATTCACTAGTTGAAAATGCAACACTTACAATCTGTTGTGCAAAGCATGCAACTGAATTATTGATTTGAGACTGTGCTTTACAAGGCTATAGCAAACATATATAACTTTCACTTGATCAACACCTGCACTTCTACAAGTATGGAAAGTAAAAACTTCACCCCTCAGATTTCTAGAAACATACGCAGAAGTTGAAAAAATATCTTCTGTACCCCTGGAAAATTCTTTCAATGCTATATTGTATTTATGAACCAAAAATCTATGTTTGTCTACCTTTTGCTGTAACCTGTAGCTGTCAAGCAGACCAGACTACCTGAGTGGTTAACAGAAAAGGCCCTCCATTCCTTCACTGAAACTTCCATACCAGCGCCTTTCTTTTTCAACTTCTCTCTATCCCTGCTCTCTGAAAGCTGATATATTCCTTTCCCACACCTGAACAATTTTGTCCTAGCTCAAACCAATCCAACTCTCTGAAAGCAGTAAACCTTTTTTCCTTCAGTTAAGTGTGGACTCAATCTGGCTTCTGTAACCTAATTCCTCATCATGCCTGCAGAATTGTCCCTGCGGTTGCACATTTTTCTGTTGATCCTTGTCCTTAAGGGTTATCAGCCTTTGTAAATACCAGAATCCTTCACCCACAGATCTTTGAAATTATTTCCCTGTGATTAGTAAGCATCTTCAGCCTCAACAGCTTAGCCTTTAATCCTAAGAGTTTACAGAAGTAAAAAAGGCATTACAAACTGATGAAAATACTTCACTCTGTCATAATAATTTATTTTTAGTGTTCCAATGTTTGATTTAATGACAGCAAAGAACTTAAACTATCTTTCAGGCTTCTTTGTCCCAGACTAACATAGGTCAAGCAAGGGACTGAACACATCACTCACAGTCACAATGAAGTCCTTTATATAGTGAAGTCAGAGTTTCAACTAACTTCAAAAGCATCACAAGTTCATTTAGAGCTACATAGGTACACAAAAATAATCAATACACAGAGTCAAATATATATCTATAGTGTATATTAAAAAAAATGCTAAATTTTTATATCTGCACACACTCACCAAACTCTTAATCTCTTTCCTATTTCAGCATAATCAAGCATTATTTAATGAAAGCATGTACACTTGTTCTTTGAAAAACAAACCTAAACATTTCTATTTGGGCACTACAGGGGAAAATATACAATCTATAGTCTTTATAGCTCAACACTTGAAACAGTAGATTTCATACTGAAGTAATTATTTTCATGAAATTAGCACTGTAATAAAGAGATTTATATCATTGCTTTTAAAAAGCAAAACAAAATAAACTGCTACATATTATAGCTACTAAAGGTCTTTTCTTTAAAGAGCAGCCACATAAAAAAATACAATAAGGTTTGAGATTCTTTGTACGTCCATTTTTTAAACCTATTTGTGGGATAGGTAGGTGGATAAATGCAGCATAAGAAGAAACCATCTTAATCTTTATTTCACTCAATCTCTCACTTTATCATTATTCAGTAATGATCTTTTTTTTTTTTTTTACCAAGCTTTTCACTTGCAGCTACCTCAGACCATTTCCTTGGGAATTTGTCTTTAGCAAATCACTAATCTGAAAGATGCTGATGTTTTTATTACGGAAGTACCAGTGTTGTCAAGGCCTGTTTAGAAGTCTCTCGAGTTCATGGTTCATTGAGCTGATAAAACGATGAAGCCACTAGAATTTAATGGGCCAGTATAGCATTCCTATACAAGAATTAAAAGGTTTATACTAAAGACGGCAGAGGGCTGTTTCCTACTTTTTGAATACCACAAACAATTTTAAATATATTTACAGAGCGAAGACAGTGTCAATCAAAAGTAGTTTTAAAATAACGTATATTTTGTAGTGTCTTCATCAGAGAGTGATCTTAAGATTTGCCAAAATATTCTTGGTCAAAAGAAAGACAAGTAAACTCACTTCTAGCAACACTTGCAGATAATCTTACGTTACCCTAATACCCAAAACTTATCTAAGGATTAAGAATATTTCCTATAATAAATCTACTTTACATCTAATCACAAAAGCTTAGAAGGGCAAAATGAAAGCAAACACATTATTATTATATTAGTGCGTTTAAGAGAACCAGCTCTAATGGATTCTGGATCCTGCTCTATTCCAGTATCTTCTGATACTGGATTCTGCTCCGTTTCTGCATCTGCCATCAAGTCCACACAACCTAGTATTCATCTGTACTTTGAATAAGTCCTCACTGATAAATTATCACTAACCCTTCTTTACAATATACTCTGACATCATCAGATCAAGTGCCATGAACATATTTTTACTTTAAGGGTTTAATTTTAAATAAAGTTAAATGTTAAGGAGTACACCTAATTTGAGTATTTAATGCAATACACCAAATTGAAATTCTACAGTCATGTGCATATCTACTCATTTGCAGAGGCTCATCACTTTGCATGCAGAACAGGAACAACCACCCTGAAGTCCTAGCAGGCAGGGTCCTCTCCTGCCAGCCAGAAGAGCCTTTCAGTACAACTCTGATGCCTCAGACTACTTCTGTTCTGGACCCTTTCAGTGCTGTCAGCACTCAACCTCTTACACTTTTAAGAGAAATCAAAAGTCTGCAGAACTCTGTAGGGACCTGAAGATCAGATATTTTGCTATGAAAATAAGAAGAGTGCCACACCCTACAGTCCATTTTTTATTCAATTAGGAAGATAAGCACAGAAGCCTTCTGCTGGGCTGAAACATGTTTTATGTACCAGCCTGGCTGCAGCTATAAGGGACAATCTGAGGTGGAAGAGGGGAGAACCAGCTATTTAAACACCAGGCTATTAAAGCACATTTTGTAACATGGCTATTCTTACAGCCCCTAGACACAAGTTCATAAAAGTTCCTTGGGTCATTGAGCCTTCATAAAAGCTAAAAGTACCCGAAAGTTCCCAAAAGGTAATTAACTGCCTTATTGGAGTTCATTCCCTGTCCCTGAGAAGGCACAAAGCATTTTACATCAATTGCAGAAAATTATCTTTTCTATACAAGTAGTAAGTTATGTCCTGATATCAAACTGAGAAAGAGCACACAAAAAACATCTCCCCTCCCCTTAAAAAAAAAATTCTTTATTCTTAGTACAGTTAATAGAGTGACAAATTGCTATGGTATAGAGAGTGTCAGGGAAAGAGAAGACACATCTACTTTCACATATTTCAGCAACATTCAAACCATGCCAGCATTAACAATGATATACTTCAATCACAAGAAGCTTTACTAAAGCTCCAATTTTAAAAGCTACAACTGCTATGAAGACATGATTATAAAATTACTTTATTTCTCACACGTTATATTACTGCCACTAAATAAAATACTTCAATTAAAAAATATCTAGACAGTTCCAGGAAAAGTCTTGGACTAAAATCATTATCAGTACTGTTTGGAGGTGGGGCACAGAAAAACAGAAAAAAAAAAAAATCAGAATTTCAGGCAAAAATTACCCTTACTTTGATTTTACTAATCAAGTAATCTACTAGAATTTTTTTGTTGGCATTCTACCCATTGTTTTACTGAATTTTATTTAGATAGAGAGTTCATGTCTTGTCCTTAAAACCAACACTAGTACTAAAGTGCTCTGTAAAATGACTCCAGCATCACATCTCCAAAGAGATCTACAAAGTTTACAATTCTTAGTAAAATTTGCCCAGTGCTTTAAGCACTAGAGATTCTCCAGGAAGAGTGTATCTGTACAGATTTGTTATCTAAAACTCATTAACTACATCAAAAACTTTGCCACTACATTTCAACACAACTCATGTAACTAAATTAAGAGCAATTCTCCAGCACGGCAATAGAAACACAAGTTTTAAAAAGGCAAGTGTACAGTCCACCACAAGAATTAATACATTATTCACACTTGATACTATATCATTGTCTTTTAATTTTTCTGTGGGAACAGTAATCGCTTACCTTGTTTCATCCATTTCTATTGTCTCCTCTGATTACTAGAATCACATTTCTAGGGTAAACAAGGTAAAAAAAGAAAAATAACCTTTCCCACTATCCCATTTTCTGTCAGGAAGGTTTGAAGCAATGTAGGCCTCCTGATAAGTTTTCTAATCCAGATAAGCTGGGCTAAAATATCTGACAGCTGTTTCACGCTTTTCATCATCATCTCAAACAATCAGTACGCATTAGAGAGTACTTTTCCCTTTACAAAGGTGATAATTAGATAACAAGCTGAGATTAAAGTAATTACAGTTAGACAGCTGGCAAGGCAGCACAGTCATGTTGAAATATTGTTGATACTTTAGCATCTGGTTCTAATAACAGCACAAGCTAAAAGATTTTACATTAATTACAGCACATAATTTAATATAAACATATTTAATTACAATTGATGAGTGATAAACAGTTCAAGAAAGACTTAACCCCTTACACATGTCAAAATGATTGGAATTTTGTATGTATCTTTCCACTTTATGAGGAAGCTACAATCAGTCTGAAAGGTTAGTAATATGTATTTTTAAGGATGGGCTTTTCACTGGAAAGGTGAATTATTGATCTGTTACTTAAATCTAATTCAAAACATTTTAAAATTGACAGCATACTACAGAGTTCAGGACTAGCTCCAGTAAGGCATTTAAGCAGAATTGCAGCTAAGCCCAAAATTGCTATCTCAAAAATTCCATCGCAGCTGCCACCCAACCCTGAGGCATCCACAGCTCCTTGTATAGTTTTCTCAAGGGTGTTCTCAATTATTCTGATCTTATCAAAGCAGAACAACACAGCCTCTGCTCCTTCCTAAACCATTTTAAATCTAGATGCAAAGGCCTGCTCTAAGAGTGTGAGGGATGCAAGGGCCCTCCTATGTATTTGAATCATTATCGAATGAGAGCCAAGCAGTCCCAGGAGTGTAGCTGGTAGACCTTCAAATATAGTGACCCTAACCGTACATCACTCTTACTCTTATACTCCTCTCAGTACCCATTAACATTGCAATTTCTTGTACATAGCTTGTCAAAACTATTAGTAGTAGGGAAGATCCCAACAAGGTCACTACAACTTTTAATATTACAGCAGTGCCAAAGAATGATGGCAATTAGACAAGCTAATCCCTCTACCCTCCATGCAAATGGAGAACTTTGCAAAGGTACCTGTAAGGCTGGCCACACGTCATCTCACAGCTCCAGGCCTGTTCCTGTCATGGTCTGGCTATGCATATGTATAAAAATTATTAAAAAATTATATAAAAAATTATTGCCTTTGGGATCCTGCCTGATGTCCCCCTGAGTCAGCAAACTTTTTGCCCTTTTGTTACGTCTCTCTTTGCAGGAATATTTTTGTGTTTGCATCTTACAAAGCCAAAGCTTAATATCTCACCAACACAGAAGTAACTTTTAAAAAGTTTTGTAACACCTGGGCTTTTCAAAGTGAAACGGTGAAGCTATTTCAAAGAAAATGATGAGGCTGGGTAAGCTGTGATCATGAAGATGGCATGTGATATCAGTAATTAAAATTGAGAAATGTGTAACTTCCCTGGGCGACCTGTTCCATTGCCTTACTGCTCTCTCAGTGAAGAAATTCTTCCTTACATCTAGACTAAATCTGCCCCTCTCCAGTTTATACCCATTGCCCATAGTCCTATCACTACAAGCCTTTGTAAACTGTTTCTTCTCAGCTTTCTTGTAACCCCTTCAAGTACTGGAAGGTTGCTATAAGGTCTCCTCAAAGCCTTCTATTCTCCAGACTGAACAACCCCAAGTGTCTCAGTCTGTCCTCGTATAGGAGGTGCTCCAGCCCTCAGATCATCTTATAGCCCTTCTCTGGATGGTGTTTAACTGGTTACAGCTGCAGACCTTTCAATATGCATTATGTCCAGCAGTATTTAATAGTCCTGACAAGGCTGTAAATCTACCTATTTATGAGCCTGCATCCCCAGTCCCCACTAAAAATAAAAGAGGCATCTAGCATATCACATAATTACCTACAAGACTACTGATACAAAAACAAAGTAGAAAAAAAAGGGGAGGAGACCTTGTGAGGTGGTATCTTCAAATGAGAAATAAAAGGATATATTTAAACCTTAAACTTGAGCAAAGGAGTATGAAGAGGGATTTTCATCCCATGGTTTAAAGAATTGTACATCCCTCAAAAGCACCAGGTCAGCAAGGCGAATGAATATCCTCAGGAAATTGATAAGCACTTTCAGTTTTTATTTGAAACCTTCATTACAAACCTAGTCCTTTCTTTTAGCTATCCTCAGATGAGGATATTGGATTTCTTCAAAGTAATCAATGCTTACCTCTTCACTCCAACTTTCTTTAGTAACATATACTATATTACACTTTCCTGGGTAAGGATATATAGAAAAAAACATAACATTTCTCTGTGCTGTGAAATGAACGGCTGCCATTGATGGGATGCTCAAAATAACAACTCTTTTGGAAAGATTAGCCTAAAAACTGAGTAAGCTGCAATATAATTAATTCAAGAGAAATCATAAAGAGCTTAATTTTCTACCTCCCTCTCTTTATTCTCTAACCATTCATTTTAAACTTCTGGAGAAATGATTAATTCCACTGATGTAGCCAAATTTAAGTGCAGTGAGTGCCACCTACTTGAATTTCTGCAGTTAAAAACAGTTATTAGCTTATTTTCCATTTTGTTTACTCTCTTATGAATCTAATGGCCTCTTACCAATTTTTTTAAATTTAATATAACCAACAGATTTTTCCCAACACAAACACTGGTTTTCTGTTTCTGCCAAAAAATCTCCACGCTTTTGTCCTTGTCTGTCTTTGGGATTCAACACCATCAGCAATGTCAACAGAACTGTGACAGCAACTCGTTACTGCATCAACATACTGCATTAAATAATCCTTTGTAAGATCTTCTTTCAATGCTACAAAGAAAAATTCTGAAATAATTGTAAATACTTTAAGCTTACATGAGGCAAAATTAATCCCAAGAAAACCAGAGTACAATTGGTGGAAGTCAATTTAGTTTAGGGTAAATATTAAATTGTTAGTTTCTCTCTTCAAAGTTTCCATTTTTATGACTTAAAACTGAGCAATAACAAAATACCCAACATGTGTCAAAAGTGATTTCTAGATGATACTTCCACAGAAAGATTAAGTATGTGGCCTCAACAAACTGACAACTTAGATAAACAAATTTTGATTAATTGCTTTCCCTTACCCTCAGTTTCTTGCCATTTTGTGAATTTCTGTGTTGCGTTGAATGAAGAAGGTCAAAACTACTCAATTATGCTTTTAGAGTTAAAGCTTCTTCAGCAGTTTGCTTACTCTCCTGAACTATAGTCAAAACCAAACCAAACCAAATCAAATTCTACTTCTGACATACAAGTGAAGTCTGAACAAACTTTTCTACCGTTATCACCAGCATCTTCAGTGCACATGAAGAAACAAAATATGTATTGTTGGTACAGAGCAAGGACTTGACTTCATTAATCTGTGCAAATGCACCAGCCATGTCCCTAACAACTAATAATCTGTACATAGCTTGCACAGCTAACTTCTCTCAACAAGACCACAGAAGGAAAGAGTATACAAACATCATTAGTCTGGAGTGACTGACACAGAATGTACAGTCATTTATCTCAGATTTTCTGTAGACCTCGGAAAAGTATGTAACCTCGCTTGTCTTCATAGTCTTCCCTATAGCAAGGAGAAAATGGTTTGGTGTTGTACTGAAGAAGAGAAAGGGTATCAGCACTAAGGCATTATCACATTTCAGCATTGTCTCTCATCACTTAGAACCACTGTGGCCTTGCCCCTAATGTCATGACAGACAAACCAAAGACCCTGAAATGCCAAGCTAAGTAACTGCAACCTTCAGCTTGAGAAGGGAGGCAGACATTAAGAAGAGCAGAAGGAAGAAAAGATTGTGAGGAGAAAGGGGGGAAAAAGATAGCCTCATATCTTTCAACACTGGTCATTATTTTTTTAAGAAACAAATCACAGGTTACCTTTTCAGAAAAGGTTCAAGTCAAGAGAACTTCATTTTCATTCTGTATTTTAAAACTTAAAATTCACTAGCTCAGAAAAATAGTTAAAAAAACCAAAACCTTTTACAGGTCAATATAATTTACATTACTTCATCTTCAACCTTAAGCTTCCCAGTAGCTTAGAGCAGGGACACCTTTGAGGATGAAAGAATCTGTACTGTAATTTTAGTTCTCCTAGTTCTCAGTGCAGTGAACTGGGGCTCTTCAGCACGCTTGGCATTCTGAACACAAATATATTCAAAGAAATTGGGTGTGCACTGGTGTTTCATGGTAGGCAACCACATTTTGGTAAAGGATAATACATGAAAAAAGTCTGCCATGGTACCTAGGTTTTACCTCTTGTACAATGTAATATTCACATATAATGAATGTTTCATTAAGCATTGTCTCTGGTTTGATGTTGCTATACTTCTCTACCTTATAAAATTAATAAGGTTACCCTCTGTAGGCATACAATTTTGTACAATAATAAAGGAAGCATATTTTACAACAGTTAGCCCATATGGGCTAGGTTTTCCTTTATGTCAGTCCTAGGCAGTTTAAAAGGATATATGAAGTGTCCTGTTTTGTAATCTGGGTCCTTGTAGCACATGAGACATAAGTAGATGCTAAATATGAAAAACAGAACTGCTCTGTGGCTAGCTAAGTTACCCAGCTCAACTTTGGTTCCCAAATCTTATGTAAACACTGGGTTTGTCCATCTGTTTTGACTGCTATATGACACAGATATCTTTTTAACAATAACTAAACTACCCTGGGTGTTTATGAATTAGCTGTGAAGGTAGTAAAGGTCCACACATAGGCTATAATTCAAGTGCCATAATTCAGTGGCCATACTTTAGCAAGATCTAACATATGAATCAATACAACATGCACAAAACGTTTTGCTGTGTCTTTCTAGATTCTTTTTAAACCAAATACTTTGATCCTGCCTAGGCTGTGGCCACAGACATCTGAGTAGTCACAAAGCGACTCTCACCTCTGGCAGGTATAGCAGGATTAAAAAGCTGAAAAGTGAAAAGAGGAAAGAACCGCTTATGTTGTATCCACCGCAGAAATTCTAACAGGGATGTCAACACCATCAGAATACCGTTTCACGGTACACTAGCATGGCAGCAAAGTAAATTGGAAAGTTTCTCTACATACTTGTTCCCACATGTGCCAAGCTGTTACTTCTTAAGGAGCTGTCAATATAACTACCTGTGGAGTCACAGTACAAGCCAACCTCTAAACTGATTCAGGTTAGAGAAAAAGATGAGGACAATTATTTGGGTTACAGATTGTTCTGGCTTATTAATGATCACAGTATTGTTTGCCGAACAACTGCTAGTCAAATGCAACAGAGCAGAAGCAAAAAGTGAATCTCCTTTGCCAAAGCAGCAACTCATAGATGGACCACTTCATTCAGCTTGTGATGTCTATTCAGAGCTTTAGCATTCTTCAGATCCTGGCAGTGAAGTGTAACCCAACAGAGATGTGCAAGACGTATACACAATATTAGTTTCAAATCACCCATGTAAATAAACACACATACTAATCCCTGTGGAGACATACACATACCCGATCAGGTAATAGTTGATTATAGTGTCAAAGTAACTGTGATAAACTACATGGTAAAAACACCCATGTTGATCATATCCTTCCATCTAATTTGTATTGGTAGGGTCTAAGCATAGGGAGTATGCTCTCAATTACAGTCCTTAGTCCCTGATTTCATGAACTAGTAAGATAACAGGCATTTCTATGCATTGGTCCCAGAAATCACTGTCAAATCCTCATTGTTCTAAATAACATCAACAAAATTTTATATTAAAATATATTAAAAGTAAGAGAAAGATGTTCTAACATTGGCATCACACTGTTAGTAGTTTATGGAAAAATAATCACAGATCTCAGCTTCGTAACTAGTACAGTTATGCTGGTGAAAATCTTTTACAATGTATACAAAAGTTTTAAGAACAGATTTGCATAGTAACTAAAAGAAACACCATCTTAGAATCATAGAATACCAGGTTGGAAAAGACCCACTGGATCATCAAGTCCAACCATTCCTATCTTCTCACGCTTCAACCTATACAGACCTGAAAACAAGAATATGCATTCTCAGATGGTTTTAGGTTCATACCTCCAAGATATCTATCAACTCTCATGCAAAAGATTTTGCATTTCTCTCTTCTCACTCTCCCCACACCTATTGCCTTCATTCTGGCTCAGGAGGGATAATGTTCATTTTGCTACCCATTACTTCTCCTATCTTGTGTGACTCATACACAACGCACAATATGCAACTGTATAAACAGGAAAAAAAAAAAAAGCCCAAAGATTCAAGCCTATGTCTTCTCTTCCCTATTCAGCATTTTCATTTCCCTAGTCTGCTCATGCCTTTCTAAATATTTTTTTTACCTTATGTCCTTCACTTACTGCTATCTTCCACACAACCTCTGGATTACAGATTACATGCACATAGCGCAAACTAATGTCCCAATTTCCTTCTCTACTCAAAACAGAAAACCTCAACCAAACAAAGAAAAAAAAAGAAACCTGAAAACCACATCTGCTCCACAAAGCACTCCAGATGCAATGCCTACTGGCCATGTTGCAATTGTTCTATACCACTGCTCATGCCTCTTTAGAGCTGACGTGCTTCAGGGCAGAAATTCCTTTGTCTGGCACATCTACCTTTTGTGAATCTATGTGTACACTTGGAGGTGAACAAAGGGCACTCTGATGTGGGTTCAGAAAAAAGAAAACAACAAATCTTATACAAACAAGGTCATGGATAAAGATGCAGACTAAATCCCAGGCTTTGATCAATGAATTTTAAAGCTGCTTCACCTACACTAGAAAGATTTTTAGATAGGTAATGACCATTTATATTTGCTAAATTTAACACAAGTGAGAAGGGAGAGATGAACTATAACATTTGAAGACAGCGGAGGCAATACACAAGTCCATATCCAAATGCCCCCAAATTTTGGAGGTGTTCAATTCTAAATGAGTACCTTGCATTCTGTGGTAACTCCAGTAGTGTGGTTTCCTCATTGGGAGGTTTGGAGGTTTTTTTATACAGAATATATGAACAATCAATTTCATCTAAAAGGACAGCTTTAATTTCATTCTTTACCATTTAAAATAGATTAGGACTCCAGGTGAGAATTTAAAAGAGGCAATACTTAAAAATTAGCATATTTACCATAATGATTTTAAAGCTATTTACATCCATCAATTCTTCATACACGTTATGTATACACTAATGTCCACCCATGTGGACACATCACTATACTAAAGAAAGAAAAACTGCATGTGTCTGAAGAATAGTAGGCAGTTTTGATAGACATATGCTGCAAGGGTAGTGGGACTACTTAATAAAAGTAGCTAAAAAGACTTGAGCTGGTAGAAGCCGTTGGACTGTAGCGCTGCATGCTAGCACAGTTTGATCTTTTTCATTCCATTAGAGGAAAAAACTGCTACACAGCCCTCAAGAACCTAGAAACAGAGGATGGGAAACAGATCCATGGCTTTGCTTTTTGCCTTTCCGAGAGAATTATGTTTTGCTTTTTAAAACAGGTATCTAGCAAGAAGTTTCAGGAAGCTGCAAATACACATTTGTTTTGATAAATTTATTCAAAAGCTGAAAGAGTACATTTTTAAAAAATGTTTTATTGAACTTAATGAAAAATATTCATCTTTTTGATAGGTAATAATTAACCATTATTCTGTCATAAACAGAAAAGAAAGATGTATCTATGCAGCATTTAACTGAGCATTGTGTTAATCACACTGCAATGACTCAAAACACAAAACCAAAGTAGTGAAGTCTCTCATATGAATTGTTCCTTTTGCCAAGGAAAATATAGCCTTAACATCCCTGAATGTTAACTCATGATCACATAAATAAATCTTCAATTCAATTTTATCCAATTAGTTTTGATTAATTTTCAAAGACAGATAGAAGCTGATCATCTGTCATGATGATAGTTTTAAATAACTCACATTTATGTAGAACACAAAGTTGTAGCAACTTCTCTGCATGCACAGTTCCAGGAACTTGGAAGCAATCCTCCCAAACATTCTGTTCTTTAAGTTACATAAAACTATATGTTCTTAAGCATTTATCTTAGCAGCTGATAGAGGCACAGAACTTCAGTTCTGAGTTGATACATTAGAATTAGAGCTGTGAGAAACAATGAAGTGGAGGAGGGTTTCTCCAAAGCCCTCAGGACAGTCCCAGAGCATGGACTAGCTAACTTGCTTGTCAGCAGGAAAAATATTCCATTTACTTTTTCAAAAAAGCAGTAATCACACATTCACCATGACATGCACCACCTTCTTCAAAGTAGCAGCCAAGAGGTTAAGGGTAAGGAATCAGCTAAATCCAAGGGTAAGGCTAACCAGGAGAGTATAACCTTTTACATACAGCATTTTTATTTATATATCATTAAAGCAGAAAGCATGTACATTCAGGTGTACTATTTTAAGGAGTAGGAAGAAGAAAAAACTAAGGCAAAAGATATGCTAGGTCTTCAACTTCATACCTTTAAATTAGTATTATCTTCAAGATGTATTTTTCTGCTTCTCTACAAGTACATGAATATGAACACTACATACTTTTCTTAATGGAAGATAGACTGTGAAAGACTTAAATATTGTACATAAATGTCTTTGAGGGGGTACACTGGCATGAGTGATTCTATGGAAATCTATTAATTACTCTACAGACCTTCTATAGCCCATTAATAACTCCAATTCACTAGTCATATGATTAATATAACCAACAACCTACTAGATTTTTATTTCCATCCTATTTAGAGAAAATATACAAGCCAATATGACCCAGTTCAGTCTTACTTGAAACCTTCAGAGAATTATGTGTAGATCTATAACATGAGAAAACTCATTTAAAATAGATTAATGTGTAAATCTGGTTTGAATTATTCACCATATAGCATTTATGTATTTTTTTTTAAAAGGTTGGGCAACACAGACTGTGCTTACAGAAAAGGGCCTGCATATCTGAATAAATTCATCTCAGACACAACTACTGCAACATTTTCAATTTTCTTGAATTAAGCTGTATATTAAATTTAGATGAAAATTCTGGCAGATGGATTTTTTCCCTGAAGGTTACACCTCATTAAAAAAAGGAAAAGAGAGAAAAAAAAAAAATTGCACTAAAGACCTTATTCTAGAAGTAGGACAATGGTAGTCTGGCCTATTGGCTTCAGCATCTTCAATATGTACATTTTAGTCCAGTTAGATGCTGTTAAAAGCAGCAGAATACCACACCGTGCAGGAAGTATTCATTCAGTCAGTACATGCAATAGAAATGAACACAAAGACAAAAAAACCCCCAAAAAAACCCAAAAAAGGAAATTAAAAAGGTGATTTAAAAAGAATCCAAACCCATAATCTCTTACAGCCTGCGTAAGACACACGCTTCTTCTAAGGCAGTCAATTCTGTATGAGACACTGAATAAGTTACAGTAAAATTAAGATGTCTGGGGCAAAAAGTTACAGAACAGATAAAAGTACTTTAAACTACAGCAGTGTGAACATTCTTTCAAACGTATCTTTTTTTCCCCCTCAATGTCATTTTGCAAAACCTTGAATTAAAAAAAAAAAAAAAAAAGAGGGGGAACTGTTCTTCCCCAGTCTGTTGCTTGCTATCACTTTTTGTACATCTTCAGTCCTGAACCTGATTTGGGACTCCAAGATATCCAAAACCCACAGAAGATAAATTTTCTCTGCACATGTGTATATACATTTATACATGCATATACAAATCCATACACCATGTATGCATACATACATACATGACATATACATATTTCTACATGTACAGTTGTGTATACACACGTAGAATGCATGTGATGATATAGAGCAAATAAAATGAACTGTCAGGCTGAGGGTGACAATGCTGTGTACATTCTGTACATTGCGTATATATGTTTTCAAGTATTAGAAATCAAGGAGCTGCTCACTGATATTATTGTCCAGTGGGATACTCCATTGACATTAACATAAACATAGGAAAGAATGGTCCTAGCCTCCATCAAGCACAGTCCAATTCTTGCTTTTTCAGCTTCTTTGCTCCACAGCCACTTGTGATAGCAACAGCTTGATGGTGACTGCCTAAAACAGAACCAAACACTGAGAACCAGAATTCCTCTGCTAAAACAGCTTCTAAAATTTGTACAAGCACTATGAGTATTGATTGTGATCTTTTCACTCTACTCTGAAATCAAGAGCCTACATGTAACCTGAAAACACAATACATACTTGATCATCAAAACTGCAGACACAGAAAAGATCCTAGAACTTGAGAAAAGTGAATCTGTCACCAGAATCACAAACTGATGCTTGTCCAGAGCCAGAATCCTCTTCAGAAAAGGATGGCTCCTTTGCTTCTTCAAGAGCAGTTAATGAAATGACCCTGCACTGAAATGTAACAGAATGCTGCTCCCCAAGTCACAAAAATATGAGAACCATCAAGGTATCACTAAAAAAAAAATAACATAGACCCAAAATGATAAAGCACCAGGAAAATAAAGATGACACATAGGTCTACATAAGCTTTACCACATAGAAAACCACTACTAGTACACCTTCCAGCTTGCATGAGTATCTCAGGTGAAGCTGAATCAAGGGAAGCCTAAGGAAAATGTGCTCAACAGTTTAGAACTACTACACAGTTTTCTTGACTGAAGGGGCATACACACAGCTGGTTAATCTTGTCCACAGTTAAAGACTGATCTGTGGAGTACTACTTTTGATTTAGGATGCCAACACACTCTTGGATATCATCCCTCATAAATGCTACTGCCATCTTCCAGTTGGCTAGAGGATAATAAATGTGAGGCAACACAAGTAATTAGGATTGCATTTGCATTGTACGAAAGCCAAATTTGGCACGACAAGGACAGGCAGTGAAATGCTTCTCTAGAACTGATCTTGTTTCTTACAGAATATAGGGTGACCACATGAAAACTAGATCAAACCCCATTGTTCAACTTTTTCCCAAGCTATGCATCATAACAAGAGACAGAAGATTAAGTGATTTTTACCGGAAATTGACAGTCAAATATAATTTCAAATTCTTTGTATGTTATTTTTGTAGGTTAACCTCTAACTGTGAATACCAAAATCAGTACTTTGAGCCTTGTGAAGTAAAGCAGCAGAAACATTTATTCAAAATATTTTGATACAGACATAAGAGTGGTAAATTTCAGGTGCAATGCCTTCATACAGACATTGGACTAGTGGAGAACCAAGGGGGCATTCAGAGTGATCTAAACCTTGAAGTTATACTTTGGGAGCCTCAGAGCTGCAAAGCACAGCTTAGCAATTTGCAGAGGACCTAAGGGGGCTATGTTACAAGCTGACAGGCAAACCGAACTTGCAACAGCCCACAGGAACTAGATCCTTGCTTCAGAGGGCTAAGCGACTCCTTTCATAACTGGGAGTAGTCCCCAAGGTAGTAAATTCTTGGGTCTGCCAACCTTGCACGCTTCTGGTAAACCAAAGGGGTCCAAAATCAGAAACAGTATCCAAGAATGAATAATGTCATTAAAAAAAAAGTTTAGAGCCCTGACAAATGCCACAGCAGAGGTCCAAACCCAAATGAATATAGATTACTTATTTTCTTGAGTCTAAGTACATTTAGTGGAAAAGTGCTGTGAAATTAAAACAATTAAGAGCACAGGTGACTTCCAAAGATATGCCTGCCAATGGTCAACATGTGTTTTTCCTAAGCCCTTATTTATCTGTTTAGCTGCACACCTTTCCAAAATGATAATAGCTACACTAAATTATTAATTACCTGAATAGACGTAAGCCACATACTCAGTAACTTATCTGCTAGAACAATTAAACATCTGATACCTACGTTAATCTAGCGAAATGAGTTCCAAGTTAAAGACTGAAATTCTTTATCTTTTTTGAAATATACAAAGCCAAAATGGAATGTCCTATTAATATTAAAGGACAGCTACTAGTAAAAGTCAGATAGTTCAAAGTTAAATAGAGTGATCTGTTGTCCCTAAGCACTAATACATGAATTTGCAGTAATGTCTAAGAACCTATCTGTTCTAACCTCCACTGAGTGGTATTGTTGCTAATTGAACATGGAGAATGGGTTTGTTCCATCAGATGTGTTCGTTTCTTCTAAGAACACCCTATGGAATATCAAATGTACTAAATATAGCTGTCAACATTAAAAGCATGCAACTCAAAAGTGCTATTAAAGAGCTAAGTGTGCTTCACTTGGCATTATAAAGCCCAAACCCTCTTTAAACATACATCATGTTATTAGAGGCTATTCACTTTATTGCAAAAATCATCATTCTTAATATATATTACAAGACATGCCTAAGCTACTTCCAGGCTCAAGAGTTCCTCAATTTCTCCTACATTTATAAGTAATTATATAAATGAATCAGAAGTATTTCAAGTAGGGCAAAAAAAGATAGTGAACTGTAGCATATCGATATCTTATCTTTCAACTGAAACTAGGTAAAGCCTCAAACCAAGAAGCAATACAACATCTACAAATGCTTGTCAACATATTCTACTTTATGTGCTCTTGCAGTGTCTAGGTGCTATAAATTTTCAGATATGACCCTGTACAACTTTTACAGGTTTTTGTAAGAAATGCTGGGAGACTCCTAGGAAAGCCTCTGCTCAGCAACTGACTGAAATTCTTTAACACCCAAAACCACATCCAAGAACAACATACAATCTTCTCTTAAGTAGTTGGATAGCTACTCAAATCAGAGATTAAAATTACCACAGGTATAAAACAACAGAGGGATTGTGGCAAAAAGTCTAAACTCAAACACAGGCTGCAAAATCCTGAGGTGTCTCAGTTCCAACAAATTAGATAAACAGATGACTAGATCAGCTATTGTGCATTACCAAACAAGAATTTCTCAGAAATGGTCTCCTCTCTGCTGCTAATTGGGTCAATTTAAAATACTAAGAGAACCCCAGAACAGTGACGTCTCTTCCAGAAGACTCCTTGGCAGAGCACTAATAAACCTGCAACTACTTCTGACCCTTTAGCACAGTAACTGAAACATCCGTGTGATTAATGTAAGTATAGTCTAAAACTGAAAAATGTATCCACAGCAAAACACAGTAAATTAATGGAAGGAAAACTATTTTTAACTTTGGGTAAAACCTACCTAGCATTCATGTCTGGAGTTAAACACTGGTATTGTTCTTCTAACAAGGTTGATCAAAGGGAAAAACATAAAATTAAAAGAAGTTAAACTGAGAGCTATAAAAGCATAAACTACCATCCAGAAAATATTTCTCCCTTGTTTACTCTGGAAACCACACATTACTAGAGCCAAATCCCACAGGCCTTGTTTTTGTCAAAATTCCCACTGACTTCAGAAGCCATTTTGCCTAGTTTTATCTCAGCCAGGAAAAACAAATGCAATCTTTTCGTGACACATAGCAGAACCCTCTTACGAAGCTCATCGTCTCTCACTTATTATTTGCTGTCATAGAGCAGTGACTTTTGAATGGTTCCGATTTTCCCACTGCAAAAACTCAGCAAGAAAAAATCAAACTCTGATGAGATATTACAAAACCTTCTCAGAACGCTTTCTGAACCACAGCCAGTGGGATTCCCTGCAGCATTAAGGGCCAGCCTTGCTCCCACTACAGTCTGTGGGAGTTTTGCCAAGGATGTAAGCGGCATTATGACTGGTCTCCAACAGCAGACATTACCCATCACACTCAAGACTTGATTAAAGACCTTCCTACCTGCAAATATATAATAAATAAAGGGCTTAATTGCATAATTAATTATAAGGGCTTTTAATCCACCATAGACACCATAGGTTTTAGGTAGCCCACACACAAAAACCAATTCATCAGAGCAGTATTTGCTTGATATCAATTTATAGGACAGTTGCAGAGAGGTTCAAAATATACACATTTTCAAAAATCTGAGAACACAACAAGAAACAGTAAAGTGGAATCAAGATACAAACACAGCCTGGACCTACAGGCAGAAATAATTTCATACTGTGTACACAAGCTTCCAACAAAGGTTTTCTTAACAATATATACATGATGGTCAGTAATATTGAATAGTAAGTACAGTGCTGCTACTAGACTTTTCCTTTTCCAAGGCACCAGGCAGAGATGTAGCAGTGTACACAAGTGGGGTGTAAAGTCAATGGGATTACATTTTCCTAATTATTTTCTGCTTGAGGTTTACATCACATACACAAAATGAGATAAGCCGGGACTTGCCTCTCTAACAAATCACTCAGACTTAAACATTGCTCAGATAAACAAAAGGGGGGGCAAGGCTGAGAAAAGGCAGAGAAGTGCTTCTTCAATCACAGTTGCAAGGAACAAAAACCTGGAGGGGGAAAAAAGCTGTTGGACCGCCACCAAATCTCCCCCCACTAGAGACAAGAGCCCATCTGCTGAGCTCTGCAACTTAGCTTTAACTACCATTCAACTCGCGTCTCTGCAGAGATCAATCTACAGAGCTGGCAGATGGACCCCTGCTTCCCTGAGTCGCTGTGTTATTTGTTTAATAAATTTAATTAATATCCGTACTGCATTGGATTGCTCCCAGAAAGGGGGCTGCAGATCTCTCTTTCCCTGATAGCAACATGATGAGTGATTTCCCAGAAAAGACCAGATAACAGTACCCCCAGGCCATTGAAAAATTAAAAGTGCCATGTGCTTACATTACTTCGCTTGTATTAATTTTTGCAGTGCACTAATTTGGTCTTGAAGCCTATTTTAACTTTATGAAAGTATGGGATTTTGAAAAAGTCATAATTCATCCCGGTTTATATCAGTTACAAAATTCATTGGAAAGGAAAAACATCAAACCTAATTGGATTCCCCAAAATTTTATCTATTTGCAAGAAAGAAACAAATTGTTAATGAGGGTGTCTCCTCAGGCAGTATATATTGTCACAGTTTCTGCCAACCAGTTACAGGCATTCAGGGTCATGTTGGACATGCTTTACTTTAATGCTTAAGAACATACTTATTTTAACCAATAAAGACATATTCAGTCCACATAAAATAATTTTTAAAAACATGAAGGATGAAAGAAAATAAAACTACTAGCTAATTTTTACAGTGAAAAGCATAACGAAACAAGACACACCAAGATATTTCAGTAGCAAGAGAAAGCATAAAATATGCACAAGTGTTGAGAACAAAAATGTTATTTGTCTTCAGTATTAGCATTTTGTATTTGCTTCATTTAAAGTGTTTCATTTTTCATCTAAAAAAAATGAAATTGAGGCATAAGTGAGAGAATTATTTCAGTCAAGCCTATTTGACTCCCAGAGTTGTGTTTAATGGATAAGCTTCTCTTTGGGTCCCATTTCCTTATTAACTCACCTTATGGCTGGAATATTTCAGCCTTGTGCTTATTAGCCCAGCACTAGCAGCAGGTGTCCTAGCGGACAGTACAGGCTTGCCAACATTATCTTCAACATCTAACCTTTCCCAACACCTTTTTTTACAGAAGTAGCAGTGGCAGGAAAGGTTAAGCACACCTAAACACTTACTTCTGCCTCTGGGGAGGGTGAGAGGTACCCATCCCTCAGGTTGCCAGCACACCTGCTCCTGGGATCAACTCTCTAGCCCATTTCACTTTAAGTCAGCCTTATTTATTCAAATTAGTTTGAATATAAATCCTTTGCTAGCTTAGGTGATGAGTAAGGCAGGTTAAGGAACAATAATACGTACAATTCTGCACACAAATCTGAAGAGACACTTAAGTGCTTTCAATTAACTACAGCTGCCTCTCTCCCTGCTGCTAGTCTATCCCTACACGTTAACCTTTTCCACCAGTGCTGCCATTTTCATAGTGAATATCTAACCTCACCCTCAGAAACCAAAGAGTAAGAACATCAGTGAACACAGGTATTCTATCACCATCAAAGACAGCAGTGATAAAAGTCAAGAAATAAGGGTTAGTACACTTCAGTGGTGTCCAAAAACCAATTACCTTCTAGTTCCAAAATGAAATTCACTTTTTAGAGAGAGGATTCAGCAAGGCAGCCCTGTATGGAAGGAGGAAGAAGTAAGAAGACCTACTCAAAACAGCTGAAGACCCCTCCATGTACTCTGGACACATGGTTTGCAATTGCAGCTACTGGAGGAGCAGAGGCAGGACTAGCTACAGCAGTCTGCCATGTCCTCATCCATAAAAGAGGGAGTCACAGCAAAATGAGATATGCCAGCAAATTAGAGTTGCCCCCTGGATAACTTTGGATAATCTTTTCCTTCCAGATCTTAAGCATTGCTACACAGATCTAGATAAAAGAGTGTTTCAAGGAGATGTTTAGTGCAAAAAGATGATCTACAGCTCAAAAAAAAAATGTTGGCACATGTATTGATAGGGGTTTTTTTGGGTTTTTTGCGGGTCTGGGCCTTTTGATGGTGTTATGAAACAAAGTAAGGTTTTTCCCCCTTAATATAACATCTAAACAAACTTTTCTGTCACGCCTCTAACTTTCCAGGTTTGATACCCTAAGAAAGGAAAATCCTTCCTACAGCCACAATACAGCCATTGCACAGCATTAGTCAAAATGTCAAACTTCTTTAAGTGCACCTCAACCATGACTACTGAAAGCCTATGGGGTAAGGGCACAGTTAGTTCTTTGTACAGAAGACATCACTGGCTTCTCTGTCAGGGAATGATGGGAGGCTGCAGATCCCGTCTATTAAGAGAAGCATGCAATGGACTCACCGTTTCCCATAAGCTATGAATGCCTCACAACTGTGACTTGACTTAGAGAAGTTCCTAGCTCTGCTTTTCACTGCCTTGGCAACTTCATTTCCTTACTATGATTCAGTTTTGTTTGCCAAAGGGAGGCTGGTCATTCGTTGTCTCATCATACTGAGCTGCCTTGATATGATTAACTTTTTTTTTTTTTAAGCCTGATTTCTCCCTCCATAACATTTTTGTTAAATTGTTATTTATCATCCTCTAAACCTGAAATGAAAAATGTCTTGAATGACTTTTATGTTACATTTCCAAGAATAACATGAAAATAAGTTCTAAAACACTGCAGGGAAGAGAGGAGAAAGAAAACTTGTCATTGATGGAAAATTCTAATTTTGACCTTATGATTTTGCTTTGTAGGGGAAATTAGGATTTTTTGGAGGGAGAGGTTACATTTTTGCTTTAGTCGTCTTCTCCCTGAAAATTGTCAGCAAAATCAGCACTAAGGATTAAACAAAAAAAGAGTCAGAAGTTTCAGACATCAAGTTCATACTCAGATGTCTGAAAAGGAAAATAATTTAAATGCAACAAAGTTCAACATTCTTTAACTGAGAATCATGCAGTTATATTCTGGGCAAACAGATTTCTTTGACTAAATCTGTCTGCTTTCAAAGCACTATTAATTTTCACAACCCACGACATACTCATAATGGTATATAAGGTAATCAGACTATGTCTACCTGAATTTATTTTCATGTTCTCAATGATATGTTATTAATTGGAAGGCTAATTCATCTGACAGCCATTAAAGACACACAATAACATTATTCTTATCTCCCTAGGAAGTTATATGCATGGAAACTGTTGAAGAAAACATAGAAAAGCAGTCATCTATATGAGAGATATACAATAAAACTCACACAAGATGAGTTTATAAGACATTAAACCTAATCTCTAACAGATTTACATCTGATCTTATTCCCTTCCTTCCCCCTCATAAACATAAATTCAGTATGATTTACATACAGGGGGGCACATTATTTTCTAAGTAGGATTTAAATTTTGTAAGTCTCAAAACACTAAGATGAAAGGAAAGGTAGGGTTACTACTGAAAAGACAGGAAAAAAGATGGAAAATTAAAGAAAACGTATCCAATATTACTCTTAACAGGTATAAGTAAGCACGCAAGCCTTAACTCTACCTGCATTTTTCTTGTAGAGTATGGAACTTTTGCCTTACACGAGCTGTATGGACTAAAGAAGGTAAAGAAATCCTCAATGTATTATTCTTTTCAGTTGCAATATAGAAGGAGAAAGTTCCTTGTAAAAGTAAATTAATAACACCCTTGGCGTTCCTTGTGTCTTTTTCCAAATCAATTGCTCGTCAAATTGATAGCATAGCTTCCAGAATATTGAGAAAAGTCCTGTTCTTTCAATATACTTGTGATTATGATTTTTTATGCTTGGTTTGTTTGCTGGGGGGTTGTGTGTTTGTTAGCTTTTCAAGATTTTTCTTTATTTTTACAATTTCCAAGTCAACAGAGGATTTCAAATTAACTGCAATGCAACTCATCCATTACTGAAACCTCATCTCAGTTTAATGATAAACTTCAGTCGAATAGTGGAATAGTATCACTTAGTAGTTCACTCTATTACTATATTTACAAAAAACCCACCAACACAATACTTCCCTATATCTGATTCCCTGCACAAAAGCAATAAGAAAGATCATAAGAGGAGCAATTGCAAAGGCTTCAGTCTGAAAAAAAGGCGGGCAGAAATCTGAGTTGGGTTAGAGAGAAAACACTGCATCTCAGAATATAATCCAGCACACCTTTCCTTTCCTTTAGTCTTGTTTTGAGCTGGGAAGTGCGTTAGAACTGCCTCACCTCAATCAACTGATGCTACCAAATCCTAGAGTAAGACTGAATACTATAATTAACATTTTTTAGTATCCCTTTCCTTTGGTTATAATTATGGACAACATTGCTAAAATCAATGGACATTTTGCACAGGCTCATAAAACGCTGCTAATCTAAGGTCAATGACCGATTCAAACAAAATAGCAAATGGAAGAATTTAACATGAAAAGGAAGCATTGTCTGCCCTTAGTGCAGGGAGGTATCACCAGCATGAAAGATTACTAAAATATGAATTCAAGAAAGCAACAGAAGCTTCAAGCTGATCTCTCACCACATTATCAAATATTGAGAATTCATTTCTTTACATAAAAAGAAAAAAGAAAGGAGACATTCTATTACTCTTATACTGCAATTATGATGCTATAACTGACAAACACAATGGTATGCTTTGACAAGATAACAAATATATATTGACTATTATGTAAAGTATCAGCTAGAAACACTTCTAATGTATCTTAAGGTCTCAAATGGACTTTTCAGAGATTGGAAATCATGGCAAAATGGATAGAAGTCCTTTGTGTGGAGTTCCAGAGTTAATTTGCTTAATTCTACCAAGCTCAAATAAAAACTAGCTAAAACTAAAAGCCTTAAAAGGCTGAAGAAAGTCCTTTGAGGAGATGCTCAAGCAACAAGGCATCTAAGGCTAACTTGCAACCCACTCACTCTAAGACCTGCTAAGCCGCAGTGGACATTTGCATATGCAAAAGGGAACATAATGTTACCTTAATTGCCTTAGCCATATAACAAGCATGAAGAAAGAAACTGGTAAAGAGCAGTATTCATTTTCCCAGATGTTGGAGGCCCCAGTAGCATTTGCACTTTGGGATTCATTTCACGTTAGAGTTATTAACACTGTGAGGAAAGAAAAGGTAAGAGAGAGAAGAAAATTCAATCCCGTGTTCCAAAAGCTCCACACAGAGGCTGTAACTAGAAGTGGATAACTTGGAGTTTCTGCAGTAGTCATTGACAGTTAATTTCTAGAACAGATAACAAGTAAAACTCTTACTGAGGTCTAGTGAGTGGACATCATAACACTTGGGAGATGAATCATCATTTACAGAACTCAAGTGCACTTAATAAGGATGAGCTCGTTGTAATAATGCAGTCTGACAGACTGACATTCCTTATTACTGACTTTTGAGGTCACTTGGTGAATTTTTACCTGAGTTTTTAATTCCATAGCCTAATACATGGAGTGCCAAGCTTCTACCACAAGCTAACTTCTATTACCATTGCGCCTGAATTACACCTGTGGTGATCAGTGATCAAAAGCTGTGAGGTAGATAAAAAAACTTAAGAAAGAAAATACTCTGAGAAAATTTTGTGTGAAAGCATCATAATTTACAATTTCTGTGAAGACAAGGTAGTATCATAAAGTTGCCATTGACCAATTAGGATTCAAGATTTCCAAATTCTGTTGTATATGTCATATTTCAACGAGAAACAAACATACAAACATTAATGATAGACAAATATGACAGTCAAGTATTTTTTCATATATCTGCAGGTTTTCCAATCAGTTACACTTCCAGAAGGCCTTAAAATAAACACACACAAAAAAATTCATCATGACATCAAGAAAAATAATGCTCCACATTTCAAGCCTGAATGTCACATCTGAATCCAACTCCAAGAGTGGTGCAATTCAAACATATGGAAATCCAACTGCACTACAGCTAAGCCTAAGTTTTATTGAAGTATCTAAAAGAAGTTTAAAACATTTGGAGGTGTAGCTAGCTGCAGGTGGCTGTAGCATGCCACTGATGTTAAAAGAAAAGTAAACATACATCAGTGAGTCAATCATGCAGAACAAAGGAATCATCCTCCATTGGTCTAGGAGATGTGTATAATACATATTCTCTCCCATGTGCAGAGAATGTAAACAGGAGCTCTAAAATGCCACCTGAGCAAAAACTAGATTTGGAAGTTTAGTTAAAGTAACCTAACCCACAATGTATGGGGTTTAGGTTAACACTATTCAGAAAATGCAAAGCTAGAGTATAAGGTTTTCAGGCTGGAGCATTTCAAATTCCTGTTGATAATTCTTGAAGTCAATGGGAAGTCAGAATACTCTCCATATGCCCAAGAACTCACAGAAGAGTGAGTGAACCCACTGATACACATGCTGTTAGATAGTAAAAAATCAGTAATTTTGTGTATACAAACACACACATCAGTTTATTACAACCATTTTTTTGAGGATCAAGATTTCTTTGTTTACAATTTAATCTTACAGACTCCTTCATGAGCTTGTTAACAGCTTAAAAAGAAGAAATACTGCAGAAGTAGCAGAACTGCAAATTAATTTCTAAGTTGTCCATCAAGTACTTATAGACTGCAAATCAA
Organism: Piaya cayana; assembly: GCA_013389865.1. NCBI lineage: Eukaryota > Metazoa > Chordata > Aves > Cuculiformes > Coccyzidae > Piaya > Piaya cayana. The sequence goes on from WAAB01001995.1 coordinate 293,207, forward strand.
CTTGCCTTAACTTAGACTCTGCTGTAATAAGATACATTCAGTTCTGCATTCAGCCAAGCTCCATTCTCCCTACTTATTTCTTATTATTAAGCAAAGCTTGTTTTTTTCCCCCCGCTTAGGTCAAGACTGAATGTATACTGACTATTTCTATGATTCAGAAACATCTATTTGCCCAGAAGGAATTGAGAAAAATTGGGAAAACCTTCAAAATACCAGTATACAATAGTCTACAGTTGCACTATGAACTCATATGCATATATTCTGGAGAAGAAAGATTCCTTACCAAGCTCTTCAGCAGCCCCTACCTTTATTATGAGTTTCTTTTCTTTTGGACAATGCATTTATGATGTGAAGGCTGGAGGCTAGATGGACTCCACAGTTTTCCTATGAGATTTTCGGCCGAACAGCAGCCTGAAACTCAATTTGACAACTTAAGTGTTGTTACTTTAAAGAGCAAAACTTGCCAAAAAAAGCCAAATACTTTACAAAGAAAATAGAGTAAAAACTTCTGCAACAAAACAAATATAAATAACACAAGGCTGATGTTTTTAAGTGACACAGCATCAGGCAAACTGTTACACATTGCTCAAAATAAATTTCACATTGACTAGCCTGACTAAATGTTTCCTGTCAAAAACTAATCTTTTCAAAAGGTACTGTCTGATCTACACCACCTTACTCAAACTTAAAATGAAAAAAATTATCATTCCCTGAAACACCAAGTTTTTCCATTTGAAATACATGTCATTACTGGGTGACTGTTAAATACTTTATTTGGAAAGAGCCAAGTATTACATAACTTCTAAATATTGGATGAAAACTAAACAGTAGATTCCACTAATATGAGCAGAGTGACNCCTTCTGCAACAAAACAAATAACAACATCAGCCTTGTGTTACTTATGAGTGACACAGCATCAGGTAAACTGTTACACATTGCTCAAAATAAATTTCACATTGACTAGCCTGACTAAACGTTTCCTGTGAAAAACTAATCTTTTCAAAAGCCACTGTCTGATCTACACCACTTTACTCAAACTTAAAATGAAAAAAATTATTCCCCGAAACACCAAGTTTTTCCATTTGAAATACATGTCATTACTGGGTGACTGTTAAATACTTTATTTGGAAAGAGCCAAGTATTACATAACTTCTAAATATTGGATGAAAACTAAACAGTAGATTCCACTAATATGAGCAGAGTGACTGAGACAGATGAGCAAAGTTAGCTTAAAAATCACTCTTACACTTCAATTTACTGTTTAGTACTCCTGCCACCACCCCCTATATACCACCATCTCAGCTCCAATTCAAGACTTTCATTCCAAAGAAACAATCTCTAGTTTCATGCACCAAGCTAAACAGTGTATATTTGATAATACAAATTTGCGCACATTTGATAATATCCAAGTTTCATCAAACAATATCTCCCTAAACTGGGACAACAACCAAGAGTCATGAAAAAAACAACATGGAAACCTTCATAAAGTCAGCCTGGGTTTGCACAATCTGATGCTTTCCAAACACTACATTTTTTTGTTTGTGGAAGTGCCACAAACAGTGGAGTGCATTTACTCTTTCAAGGAGCTTCTGCTTTCCCACCAAACCAGAGCAGTTTTCTGATTTTACTTGACAGATTTCTTCACTTTCATTCAACTGACTACTCCTTCCTCAAAGTCCCGTCTTCCTGATCACACTAGGACACCGAGTACATTAGCACAGGTCCTGCTGTGCTGTGCAACTGAAAAAAATTACCACAAAGCGCATCTCCAATAGCAAAAGTCAGTCAAAGAAATCCTGAGTCCCCTGAAAATAAGTGTAAAAACAAGCTGGAATTATCCTTCCATAGACTTGGCTATTTTTGACATTATGTCTGTGTGAATACATTTTGTTTTCTCTCTGGAATTATTGTCCATTATTATGACTTGAGATAGAAGAATTTAGAAGTAATTTGACAGTATCCTAATAATTTAATAACCAAATTTCATTTAAAGAGCAGGTCAAGCAGGCTTCACTGCATTCTTACGCCCTTGTAAAATACAAAACCTGCATTTTCCTCAACTTCTTTAGAAAGTTCTAGAGAAACACAGTGTTTCCAAATCAAAGGTTTTCTAGCAGTCTCACATGTTAAATCTGTTTCCAAGCACCTAAGTTTTCTACTTTCATAAGAAATGGCTTGCTAGGATGACCCTTGCTTTGACAAGGCTCATCCATGTTATAAATGCTGTGAGGGTATGACAAAAGCTCTAACATCTGCATGATGTATTTATTAGTAGAACTTAAGATATTCATTATAAATGTCAACTTAAGTAAAGGAAAGCTTTTCTTCTTGCAGTTTGTAAAGTCTACACTGACTGATGTGCACTTAAGGGATTTATCCTTAAGAACTGGGGATCCCAAATATTGCTAGGACTCAACATTCACATCCTCTTGGTCTGAAATTGCCAAAGTGGAAAATGCTTGAACATTGCAAAAGTCACTCAGTTTGCAGGGTTTCAATCCAATCAGCTTTAGCAGATTGGTTGCTGATAAATTACTACCTCCCTTTGAATAGCAAAGACTGCTGGCTTGTGGAGTTTATTTTTAACTGATAGTTAACTTTAACTTACAGTTATATTTTAATTTAGAGTTATTTAGAATTTAATTACAGTCATGTCACTCAAAGCTTTGCATGGGCTTTCTTTTTTAATGGTAGATATAAATCAGTACAATAAATTAAGTGCCACTGACTGCTACATAGTTATATGGCAAATTAATGAAGTCACTCAGGAATACACAGCTAATATAGGCATAAACAATGCCAAATCAAACAAGTGGGGTAAATTTGCTACCAAACCTGTCACACAGCCTTGAGAAGGAGCTACAGGTTACAACAGGAAAGACAGCTATCTCCTTATTTTAAGTAGCAGCATGCACCCAAACCTCAACTATTAACCCATATCTTAGCAACTTTGCTGCACCTGCTGGGGCAGTTTTCCCCCACTTTTTCAAGGAGATCTTTGGACAGCTTGCCAGGTTTTTTCTGTACTATCTGGGGTTTTTTGGCCTATCAGAATAAATTAAAAATCATCTTTGTTCCTATTGGACAGATGCAGCTCTTGTGCAGCTATGAAGATTACTGTACTTCAAGGCTGTGTTTTGGAAACAGCACGTTACTGTCCAAGGCTTTCTGGAGGGCTTTTACCATAGCTTGCTCCCCCTTCATGGCTGCGACTCAGAGCCCAAGTCTGTGTAGAATAACCTTTCTTTACAAGCTTTCATGTAACTCCACAATGCTACTACTTACATGCTAAGGTAGCTAGACTATATCTTAACTGAGAAGTCTCAATGCAACCCTGAAAGCAGCAGCACAGCAAGATCGTGATTTTGTAAGCAAAATTTTTTCCTCTAAGTCTCCATCAATTCAATTCACAAGTCGTGTGAAAATACACTGAATTTCAAAAGTAATATATTTCTGGAGATGCTGGTTTCTGAATAAAGTGTAATTAAGCCATTCTGTCCTCTTGCTGTGACCAAGGGCCTCTTTTCTGAAGACCTGGAATATTAACCCCAATGTACTAACACAATTCTGAAACAGATATAGCAGCTAATTTCTCACTATGTAAATAGCCTATCCATTTTCAGTTTGATGGACCATTTCCTTTTTTTTTTTCCCCCCTCCCTAAATATGTTATGTAGTCCTACTGCTCACTGTTAAACGGCTTCTGAGTTTCAATACTGAGGTGCTACATGTCAGGGGTGGAAGAAGTGATCCTTTTATATCAATTAGCAATTACTGTAAAGTGCTTTGGGGTGAAATGCCACAAAGGATTAGAACTTCAAGGGAAGAATAAGCAGCAGGAGCACATGAACTCATAAATGGCATAGATCCTATTTTATGTAAATTGCCCTAGTAATAAAGAATGAGCAAAAGGTCAGATAAATACAGAAAATGACATATAAGCAGAGTAGTCTCTAAATAGAATATTTTTTCTGTTTTCTCAGGCACTAGTGTGTCTCTAGGCCAATAGCTCCCTCATCTGAGCATCTGTAATATTCTGCAAGGCAATATTCTTGGGTTTTACCACCCTGTGAGTTGATATTATTCCAGGCTAACGTAGTGTGAGCTCATTAAATCCTTATAGGAGAATCAAAATCCCCATATTTAGTAAGAAAACAAAACAAAAATCCAAACCAAATCAGCCTCTCTTCTCAAGAGATGTACAGACACTCTCCACACATGCAATGCCAGGGAAATTACCGTTCCTGTAAAAATTTTACATAGGATTAGCAAACCTGGACAGTATAAAGAAAAAAAATCTAAATTACTCCTAAAGGCTGGAACACATCAGTAAAGTAACATAATTGCACATATTTAAGCAGCCTTACAATATGAGGTATTATAGTTCCATTCTAAAGAAAACTCATTTCCCATTTTTGCATTTTCTTACTGTAATGAACAATCTTGCATTAGCTTTAAAAATACATTACAGTGCTTTCTCTAAAACATGTAAAAGGAGAATGAGAAAATCAATTACTGATAAAAGTAATACATTTTTTCTACTATAAATACATCAGATCCACCTGTCATTAAATAGCAGCCAAAAGCTGAAGTGAAAAATCTTTTGCTGTTCACATCAGGAATTAAAAAAAAAATAATCACAGAAATGAGGGATCATTTCCCAAAAACTTGATTAGGGAAAGCAGGAAAAAAAAATAGCAAGGACACAGCAAGTCACATTTGATCCTAGTTTCCTCTATTAGCAATACATTTAACGTTCTAAATGTAAGTAAGGCATCCTGTATAATCAACAATATTAGTTCTTTTAGTTTGTCTTTGCCCTTATACAACTTCTCACTTAACACTGAAAAACTGACATATGAAGAACAAATTATACACAGTGCTTAGTGGAACATTTAAAAGTATCCCCTAAGCATGCAACAAAAGTCTTCATAAACAATATGAAAGAGACTTCTATTGTGTTTAATTATTTAGTAATATTTTCTGAGGAGTAACATTACAGTAAATAAAATACATTTAAAATACTCCAAATTCTGTAAAATACAACTAAATTTCTTTATTTTTAAGTGAAAAAAATTGCTCAATGTCATGTGTCCCATTTAGCATGATTTCAAGGCAGTGCATATACGCAATTTCTACATCATTAACTCTTCTTCCTATGTTTCCAAATGTCGTGCAGTTCTGCTGGGTAAGCACCAGTTCATTCATGGTGTTAAAAATGCTACCTTTTATATAGCAGATATTTTACTTGTTCACTTATTTAATGTACAGCTAAAAAAAAACCAGCACACAAAAAAAAGTCAGAGCTATTTCTCTTGTGGATTCAAATTTACTGCTTTTAGATGGGCAGCTTAAAATTGATACCTAAAAAATGCAATTGCCTACTCATTTTCACAATATAATTCAACATAACAATGCAATTGAAACACAATCTTGTAATGTTCTGTATGCACATGAAATGGGTATGAATGAAAAGCCAAGTGGGGGCGAGGGGGAAATCACAAATGAGAAGTACAAATCTCTTGCTAAAACAGACAAATACAAGATAGCATATAGAAATTTCCCAGTTTTGTGATAAGATTCATTATATCACCACAAATAAACTGGACTTTCTATGCCTTTTCTTTCCTATAAAGAAGATACTACTTCTCCCTGATCTCCTGAGATATTACAATGCTTCATTTGCTAATATATAAATGCTTTATAAAGCATTCCTGTCTGTACACACACCTGCGTAGGTGTAACAGTGATTGGATCTGATGATACATGAAATGCTACAGAAGCTTTCTATAGGCAGTACCTCTCTTTTTAAAAGAAATCTAGAGACTAAAAGTTTCAAACATAGGCCTATAATTTTTTACTCAGTGGTTAACATTGTTTTGAGCTGGAACTTGTTGAATGCCAAAGAAATGTTACAGAAAGCATTACTACTACATTGGATATTGGAAAACATTTATGCTTAACATCTATCAAAACTGGAACCTAAGCATGAAACAACATTCCATCATCAGTGCTGTTGCCCAGCTCTGTCCTCCACACTATCACCCAGCTTCTCTCTTCTGCAGATCTACTCAAAACAAAAGGCAAAATACTTTCCTGAGAGAGAAGCCCAGGAAAGCCCTTCTGACAGGGAGCCTGTGGATAAGTTTCTTTCAAAATTTATTCTTAGAGTTTGAAAGGCTCATGCATTTTATGAGATCTCCAACAAAAGGAGCCAGCCAAATCTTAGAATGAGTCATTTATTAAGAAGCAAGGTGTATCAAATGAAAGAAAATTACATTTTAAAAAAATGCTCATGTCTCCAGACTCAGTTCACTGCTCAATTACAGCTGAATCAAGAGAGATCTAGATGTTTTTCAACATCTAAAGCTCATGCATACATAGAAGGGTTTTAATAGATCATCAGCATCAGATAATTTCTCCCAAATCTCCTTCTACGAGTCCATCTTAAAACAAATTATTCAAAGCATTTAACTGTCTTAGTCTTTGACTTAGATCGTATTGTGAATAATAATCTACATTTTTTATTAAGTTGTGAAGTCTTCAAACACACTTTTGAGTTTGAAAAATCTTATTTAGCTGAAATTGCTTTGTTCACTTCTGCAATTTCTGCTTTTGACAAGTGGAACTGCTGAAATATGAGAAAACAAGTGTTGCCCAAAATATCACTGAATTTTATGGAAAACTGATTCATTATGTGGTATTAATTAATTTCTTCAACCCTTAATAACATATCAAACATTTAAGTTGCATTGTTTCTAATAAATCTTTAGGTGCTCATTAGCTGCAAGCAATACCAACAGAACACTAATAACAGTCACAAGTTCTAATTGGTTCCCTAGCTGACCCAATTAAGAGGAATATACATTGTAAACCTAAGAAAAGCAAGATATATACAAGAAACAAAATAAGAAATTAAAATCAAGGTACCATTGTGCAGGAAAACAATATAAAAACAAGGTAACGTGCACTTGCAGCCCAGAAGACCAACCATATCCTGGACTACATTGAAATCTCTGTGATCAGCTGGTCAAAGGAAGAGATTCTCCCCTCTATTCTGATGTCATGAGACCTTGCCTCGAGTACCACATTCAGTTCTGGAGTCCTCAATGCTGGAAAGACATGGATCTGTTGCAGTGAGTCCAGAGGAGGACCATGAAGAAGAACAGACTAAGAGAGTTGGGCTTGTTCAGCCTGCAGAAGAGAAGGCTTCATGGACACCTTATGACAGCCTTCCAGTACTTAAAGGGAGGCTATTAGAAAGCTGGGGAGGGGGTCTATACCAGGAAATGCAGTGATAGGACAAGGGGTAACATTTTTAAGCTGAAGGAGGGCAGATTTAGATCAGATATTAGAAGAAATTGTTTACTGGGAAGGGGTGAGGCACAGGAACAGGTTGCCCAGTGAAATTGTGGATTCCTGAAGGTGTTCAAGGCCAGGCTGGATGAGTCTTTGAGCAACCCAGTCTAGAGAAAGGTGTCCCTACCCATGACAGAGGGTAGGGACCTTTAAGGTCAAATTCTAACCCAAATGATTCTATGATTTTATTTACAGGATTTTCTCTCCATTATCTGAAGGGTAAAGAAACTCTTAAAGTCTTAACATCACAGTTAAATTATTCACCTTTTGAATACCAAAAACCTCCACTATGTACAACTTAGTTGCTATGGCAATTTTTCACTTACAATGAACAAAATAAAAAGTGAACAACTAATACAGCCTCTGTGCTAAGCAAATAGCAGACCTGAAGACCTGAAATTACAGTTAGCATAACACTTCAGCTTACCAAAAGCAGAGCTTAGCATTTCTCAGATCCTCACAGATACAGATGCTCTTACCCTACACCCAGATCTTTTTAATCCTTGTAAATCATTCCTAACAACCCACTCCAGGTGTGATCACACTACATGCAGCATTTTGCAGCATTAACTGTGATGTACTGAGATTTGTCTCTTCATGATAAACCTTATTCTTCCTATTATGGCTCTACAACCCTGCCTTCTGTGCCATCAAATTCAGGTGCAAACCTAGCTTATGAAATCACCAGATTTAGGCACAATAATGTGCAACAAACAACCCACCTTGTTGGAATACAGTGCCTTTGTACAATATAGCGCTGCATTTCATTATAACTGCGCCTCAGGCTGGAGGACAAAAATCACTAATGCTTGTGGGTGTAATGTTGGTGTCCAGTATTACACACACAAGGTAAAGGTAAAAGATGATGATGAGGTTATACAGTAAAAGGAAGCTGTGGAGAGGAGGGTGGTGGCCTATTCTCCCAAGTGACAGGGAACAGGACAAGAGGGAATGGCCTCAAGCTCCACCAGGGGAGGTTTAGGCAGAACATTAGGAAATTTTTTTTCACAGAAAGGGTCATTGGGCACTGGAACAGGCTGCCCAGGGAGGGAGTAAAGTCACCTTCCCTGGAGGTGTTTAAGATGCGGGCAGACAAGGTGCTGAGGGGCATGGTTTAGTGTTTGATAACACTAAATTAGGTCTTTTCCAACCTGGTGACTGTATGATTCTATGAAAAAGAAATCCATCCTAGAATGAGAAAGCTGCTACACTGCTCCTAGTGAACTCCTTTTTTTAGTGGTATTGCTCAAGAGTTTTCTGACTTATCTACTCATAATTGAATACCTATGCTGATGTCTCCTTAGAAATATCCACATTCATGGGTAGTGATATAAATTTCATGGCATTCCTCATGGTATTATGGCTTAGTGTAGATTTTTGCCCTGGTAGTTGTAAGTGAAGACATGGTGTGGCTGTTTCCCACTCGTACAGTTAGAAACCATTGTACTAAGTGCAGGTAGCAGCCTGCACCAGCAAAGACGCTCTGTCTATTGCGCAAGAAACTGCAGCAGCATTGACAAAGCACAAACATCCTCTCCATGGCTGACAGCTGTAGTCCAACAGCCAAACCACATTACATAAACAATAATTCAGCCAGGGAAGAACCATGGCATAGTGCAGGCAAGCAAGTTTAGAAAGACCACAAAGTGGCGTAGCTGAAAAAGGAAGTTCATCAAAAAGCTGCAATTGCTAAGTGGAACTGGGGAGGTGCTGGGACTAGGAAAATCAGTAGAATAAGTCATGGAACATGAGGCAAAGACAGGGCTGATATCTTCATCTTCATAAGGTGAAGATATATAGATTATTCAGGCTCATCCTTTAATCTAAGACATGTGGGAAAAATCCCATGCAGCAAAAAAAGTCAAATCAAAAATACCAATAGAATGAGTTTGAGTTGTTTTTAACCTTTCAGACCAGTCTAATGATTTTGTTTAAAAAAACCTTACTCTCAGTTTTCAAATGCTCAAGACTGGCTGCAGTGCTTCACAGCATTCCCTTCCTCACAACTGCCCAACTCGTGCATATCTCAGCAGAAAGACTAGGTCACAGACAACACACTACTTTGCATGGGGCATTTCACCTAGGAGCTCACTGTGAGCCTGAACAGCCTCCACTGATGCTTGCAAAGCTAGCAGTATCTCATTACCCAGCAGTCTGTTGATAAGCTTTAGAGACTGGATACAATTTGCTAAACAGGCCTAATAGCTAGGTCACACTTTCCTGTATGCTTGACTGTATATTTTGACTTAATGTATATGCAAAATGCTACACAAAATCCTTCATTCCATATCTTTCTTAGAAAATTACACTATGGTCCCAACAACCAAAACTATGGATTGGAACAAAATGTAGGATATGAGAAGATATTTTTATGGTTTGTTTTGCTATTAGCAGAGGCAGTTTCTCAAGCTTCCTTGGGCTGTGCAGATGGGCTTCAATACTTGCTAACTATAATCAAATAATGCTTTGCATAATCAAGAAAACCACACAAGCAGTTCTGGCAGAGCATCCAACCCATAAAACTTAAGCAATCAATTGTCTATGTCCAAAGTTATCAGTGTAAACATCACCTATGTTAAACTAGGTTGGCTGCAGCAAAGTATCCATTCATCACACACACATGTTCATGAAGCCATCTTGGGAAAGAGAGTGGGTATCTGATTACTATGGAGCAATACATACCAACCACAAAGAGGCAAAGTCCATAGTAATAACATCTGAAACATTTCCAGGATTCAGATTTGGAGCCAGAGAAACCAGCAGGAGCCAGTACTTCCCCACATATCTTCCCTAAAAGCAGAGACTGCTCATAGTGTATTAAGCAGGTATTTGAAACGTAATCTGTGTGTGGTTATTTCCTTTGATCATGGCTTCAGGTCTGCAAGCACCACAGAGAACTCTAGGCCTTGCTTGAACTCTGTTTTTCATATATGCTAACTGTAAAAGTGAACTGAATCACCCCTCAGGGCAGCAGAAAAGGTAAGACTCCAAAAGACAGGGATTCTACTGTTTCCACAAGGAAAAAATAGTAGTTTGATTACAGCATGTAAAACAATACAGCTAAGAAAACACACCTCTACAAACACCACCTTCCTTCAGTTATTCTCAGTTCATTTTTTTTTCCTTCTACAAATTAACAACTGAACAATTTCTTGAAAGAGTTATTGAAGAACTAGTTGGTGTCAAACAAAACAGCCCCAGTTTATGCACTCAGAAAAACTTTAACCATGTTAACAATGCTTGGAAAAGACCCACATTTGTACATCTCCAAAGCAGTTCAGAGGCATGAGGACAGGAGAAAAAAAAATATCTTTCAGTCTGGTCTATCTCTCACAGATCACTCTAGCCACCATTTTTAATGACAAGATTTTAAAATTATTTAACTGTATGTAAAATTACACACCTATGTATAGAAAGACATCACACTGAATAAATGCACACACAGCATTCCTATAGATGCATTTTTAATAAACAGAAGTTTTGCCTCAAAAGCTATTTCTTTCTGTAGATATTTTTCCCTCAGGGTCCCTGTTGTCAGCTAGTTCACTTATGCTTTTTTCTTCTCCTGTTTCCTAGTCTGGCAAAGTTGGAAGGCAGGGTAACACTGAAAACATTAAAAATTCATTATGAACATTTTATACATTTTTAAAATCCATCCTTATTTAAAAAAATAAATAAATAAATAAACAAAAAACAACCCCAGCCTAGTTGATCCAGGGAAAAAGGCAGCAGAGGAATTTAGTCTGCTCTGCCAACGTGGGCACTAGAAGGCACAGAAATATATAGGCAGTGCTGTGCAGAGACCTGGTCCTCAACAGACCTAATCGGGACAGCGAGACTGGCGTTGCTAACATGACTGCTCTGCCTGAGGGATCCAAACTGATTTCTTTTAAAGACAGTCAGACTACATCTGTGTGGCAGTAAGCACAGTCCCAATCAAGATGACCTGGTTTCCTTTATTTTGGTTTGCTCGATCACTGCATGACATTAAGACAATGACTGTCAGACGTACATTCAGGTTTTCTCTCAACCATCCAAGACATTTCTGTGTTCACTCACAATTTGAGGGACATCCGCAACTTGATGTATAGATTTCATGTTTGTAGCTGGCATTTTATGTCTCATACTTGAAAGTTGTTGCTATTTAAAGCAGGAATTCATTCTTTATTTGTTATAGAATCACAGAATGGTTTGGGTTGGAAGGGAGTAAAAAGATCATCCACTTCCAACCCCTCTTTCATAGTTGAGGTTTTTTTGATTTTTAAATTTAAATTCTTAGAGGTATATGTCTGAATTTTGCCCACCTTAGAGACAACCACAGCAAAGGAAAGTAGACAAAGTTAACATGTAGTCAGATCTATAACTAGATATTACAGAGTATCTGGTTTTCCTTTTGCCAGCTATTCACAATTCACATGAATAAAGTAAGTAATTTTTTAACTTATGTATTAAGCATAATAATAAAACAAAATACTATCTGAGAAAAATAATGTTAATTTCAGAGTAAACAAGGTAACAATTCAGAAGTCTGGGGAATGAGAATCTAGATTGAATCAGGAACTTAAGGGATTGAAGGATCCCTCAGAAAACAGGAAAAATGATGGAAAGCCTGAGGTGGAAAGATCTGAGCAATATACTCTCTTTAAATTACATATAATATACAAAAGGAGGAACTGAGTTCTCCCACAGCAATACTCACATAGGCTGCAAAAACTTGGAGGACCTTGTTCATTTCCTGCTATGACTGTTGAAACGTTGCTACGTTTCATGCAGATATATTTTTATGAAGGGTAAAAGTCATTCTGTCACATACTGTGTTTTAAGTTCTCCCAAGAGACAATCCTTCCCTTTTTATACATACTAAATATTCTCCATTCTTTCATAATTCTACCAAAATGTTACTTCTTCCAAAATCTTCTACTTTACAAATCAATCAAACCAATAATTGATAGCACCAAATTAGTGGCTATCTGCGTGTTATCACAATTCACAGCAAAAGATTTCCCTTGCAGAATCACAGAGTAATTTAGGTTGAGAGAGATCTCAAGAAGTTACCTGGTCCAGTCCTCTGCTTGAAGTGAGGATAATTTCACCATTATATGAGGTAACTCACAGCCCTCTCCAGTCTAGTTTTGAGTCTCTCTGAGGACAGAAATCTCACACATTGTCACCCTGTGTTCCAGTGAAAAGTCCTCATTTTTTCAGGTATTCCTTAGGATCCTTTGGAATTTAATACAACCCTTCACAGTAAGAATAAAAGATTACTTTACACTACTATTACACTACTTCAGCTAAAAATACTTTACACGTTTGTGAGTTGTTTTCTTAAAAAAAAATTATATATGTATATGTGATTGTACACATTCACAGAGCAGTAATATTAAACTTGTGAATATAATAGACATATCAGTACCTGTTATGGCTATCATGCCTTGAAGACACATCATTGTTTGATCCAAGAATCAAGCGAAAGGGAATACCGAATACCTGAAATTTATTCTTCATTTGCTTTCTCAAATTTAGTTTGTTCTATTATAGTGGAGAAGAAACTAAGTACAAATCACAAGTGTATAGAATTTTATATATTAAAAATTCAATCATAAAGCTCCACCAAGTGGATGTCCTTAAAACTACACTAAGTAAATTTGTGAACAAAAGTTCATGTTACAATTATAATCTATACTCTCAATTCTAATCATATACCACGAGTAGTGAAGCTGCTATCCATATCTATAACCCATCCTTTCTACCAGTGCATGCTAATCATATTATTGATTGGAATAATAAGAATAATTTTAAAATCATTAACATTGATAATCTCCCCTCTGTTCAGAACTGCCCTTTTGAAAACATTAATTTTGCTGTATCTGGCATGGATTAAAATGCTCTCTAAACAACAATTCGCTACTTTAGAAAAGTCACCTTTCTGACTTGCTGAAATTGCTATGAACAATCTTAAGTTTGCTTTCTTAATGTGCAGCTTTGGTTATTTACACAAATTAACAGACATTGCCATTTTAGGTAGCATAAGATTCTCGAACAAATGTAGTTGGTTAAATGGTTTGCTCTTTCTCACTATTGAAATATTCATGATCTGTGTAATTTTAACAACCTGATAAAAACTGTTAAAAGCATAGCTGTGCTGCCCAGCAGGTAGTGCCATTTTTAATGAAACCATAACTATCATAAATAAATAATCAACCTATAAAATATTCAGAATGTACCTCAACATCCTTAAGAAAATTTGTCTTGGTACAGAGCTGCAAAACATGCCACAGCTACTCTCATCCAGTAAAGGAATTAACAGAGAGGTATTCTGAGCCAAAGTTTGTTCTCAGAATATTCAAACTTGGCTTTACTGCATAAAATAAGTAAATTTTACACACAGAATTCAGAGGCATCTGAATTTGCTTGGTACATTTGACAGCACCATGCCTCTCACAGTACAACAGGAGTGTGAAGAGTACCTCCTCTTTGAAGTGACTCTCTTCTTTCTGTATTGTTATACCACAGCAACTTATCTGTGAGGAAATTTGACACGTGCCAGGAAACTGTTCTTCCAGTGCAATGTGGGTCACTCCCTGCATTCAGGGAATGCTGCAGAAAGTGGCATGTTAACTTCATCCTATTCTCTACAGCAGAGAATGCAAGACAGGCAGCATAGCCTGTAAAGCCCAAGCATTGTCAGCCTGGAGAGTGTTTATATTAACACTTGGTTCAGATCACACGTGGGCTTTTGAAGTGAATTTCAGCCACCACCCTTATGTACTATGCTCGCATTTGCAACACAGAGCAGTCTTTGAGCATATCAATAGGATTCCTTGAAAATTAAATGAAACCAGAAGCTGCTCTCCAAATGCTCGCAGACATTTAGTCTGCAGGACAGGCTAGAGCTAGTCCTAAGTATCTAAAAGGCATGTATCACATAGACCTTGTATCACACGGTCCCCAGCAACTATTTCATAGAATCATAGAATCACCAGGTTGGAAGAGACCCACAGGATCATCGAGTCCAACCATTCCTATCAAACACAAAACCATGCCCCTTAGCACCTCATCCACCCATGCCTTAAACACCTCCAGGGAAGGTGAATCAACCACCTCCCTGGGCAGCATATTCCAGTGCCTAATGACCCTTTCTGTGAAACTTTTTTTCCTTATGTTGAGCCTGAACCTCCCCTGGTGGAGCTTGAGGCCATTTCCTCTTGTCCTGTCCCCTGTCACTTGGGAGAAGAGGCCAGCTCCCTCCTCTCTACAACCTCCTTTCAGGTAGTTACAGAGAGTAATGAGGTCTCCTCTCAGCCTCCTCTTCTCCAGGCTAAACAACCCCAGCTCCCTCAAACACTCCTCATAAGGCCTGTTCTCCAGCCTCTTCACCAGCCTCATTGCTCTTCTCTGGAATTGCTCCAGAGCCTCAACATCCTTCTTGTGGTGAGGGGCCCAGAACTGAACACAGGATTCAAGGAGCGGTCTCACCAGTGCCGAGTACAGAGGGAGAATAACCTCCCTGGACCTGCTGGTCAGGCCGTTTCTGATACAAGGCAGGATGCCATTGGTCTTCTTGGCCACCTGGGCACACTGTTGGCTCATGTTCAGTCGCTGTCAACCAACAGTCCCCGGTCCTTCTCCTCCTGGCTGCTTCCCAGCAGACTTCTCCTAGTCTGTAGCTCTGCATAGGATTGTTGTGCCCCAAGTGCAGGACCTGGCATTTGGTCTTGATTAACCTCATTGCCATTGGACTCTGCCCAGTGGTCCAGCCTGTTTAGATCTCTAAAACATTCTGGAGAATGCAGGCATCGATCCCGCTACCTCTCACATGCTAAGCGAGCGCTCTACCATTTGAGCTAATTCCCCGACCCAAGATAGATGTGTTGCATGCATGTTTATACTGCATCCTGCTGTCTTGCAAACATAAACATATCCTCAATCATCTCAGTCTTACAGCTCCTGTTCGGTTTTGCATTTCCTTAGTTTTGCTTTATTTTCCAGCTCTCGGGTTCCCACAATCATATACTGAGAGAGCCTTCTTTTGAAATAACTGTTGAGAAACAATTGCATATTTATTACAAAGATGTTAAGAAATATAAGATCTGCTTTCCAATATAAGGGTAGGTCAAACTATCTCAGATTTTGCTATTGTTTAAATATTAAAATAATTTAGACAGTATATATGTACTGGAAAGAGGAAGAATGAACTATTGTTCTATTATGAGAAAAGAAAATGCTTTCTACACTACCACTCATGAGGCAACACGTGAAAAAAACCTACTTGAAGGAAAGATATTTACATTTACAGGACCAGACAAGTAGCACTTGAAAAGATTGTACTTTTTTCAGAACAGAGTTTTTCTTAGAAGAAATTCTACATCTGAAAAAATCCTAATGGTTTATCCTTACTTAAAAAGGCTGGTAGTAGATCACTCAATTAACTACAAGTTCGTCAGATCAACACCAATACAAAGCTAAATCATGACAAGACAGTGTGTGCAAACAGGACTGAAAAACAGCAGGATAATTAACAATAAGCAACACAACTATGTGGAAAGTAGAGCCTGACAAACTTATAAAAAAATCTTACAAATCCAACTGCTAAAGTAACTGGGCTGATACTAACCATGCTCTGTGACAGCCATGACTGCATGACATTTTCTTTAAAATGTGACATTTCCATGGTGATATTTGTCACTGTACAAAAATTAATGAGATTCACCACAAAGACTAAAAACCAGTGAAGAGGCTCCCAAAAAATGTGTAAACGTTGAATCATTTAAGAGGAATGTTTTCAGTAGTCTCAGGCTTTGGGCCAGTGTTGCTATTTTTATCAATGGCTGGAAAGAAAATGAATAAATATGAAACCACTGGGAGCAAACAGAAGTGAATTGGGCCACATAAGTTACAAAAGTCATCTAATCCCATTTGGATTCTAATATGATCAAATACAATTTAACTCTTAAGAAAAAAATAGGGAGATAACTTTCAAGACGGCAACCTCACCCACAGCCTAAAACAGCATGAATAATTACATTATTTGGGAGTAACGATTAATAAAAAATAGAAAATAAATTCCCAAAGCAAAATGTTTTCTACTAATAGCAAGAATCCCGAGGAGATACCGTGATGACAGTGAATCAACGCAAAGCTCTGAAATTGCACCTTGTATCATGCTACCCTAACAACTGCTTCTAAGTTTCAAAAAGTTCAGAATTAGCTCACAATCAGCCAGTCAGTGGGGGAAAAGATTATTTCTGTCCATAGGACTGAAAAGGCTCTAATAAATGTGCTTTTACAACAGGCAGTGAAGAACAGAATTCATCAGAGATCAGCAGACGCCTGCCAGGGGAAGAAGCTTCTAATAAACACTCTATCTTTAATCCAGAAACAAAAGAGCATCAAATGTAGTTACTGAAAGTCAAAGATAGAAAAACTCAGACTACAAGAGAATAATCATTTGACAGTGGCAGTGATTGATTATTGGAACAGTGTACTTAGAATTCTTCCTCACCAGAATAATTATTTCAGAACCGGCATAAATTTCCACCCCGCCCAGAGCTGCTACAGCTCATGAAGGAGTTAAAAGCTCCACTCCATGATGATTTATTAACCAAAAATGTCTGTTCCAAGTGGCACAGGTCAAGCCATTTGAACAGAGGGGTCCCACTGGTCTTTAAAAATCCAAGCATCTATGACAACACCCTAGTCAAGAACTGAATTTCTCATTATTTAAACACACCTTTGTGCTATAAGCGCTAGCAATACAGCGCCTCCGATACATTTCACTAGGCTGATAATTGAAATGCCAGTAAAAATATGGTTTATTTATGCTCATTGAGGCACTCAAAATAATTTGCAAAGAGCAAAAGCATCAGGCTGAGTGATCAGAATAATGGCTATGCATCTGTAGTATTCATACAGAATTCTGATATACTTTTTACTCATTTGAGCCAAACTGAATAATTTCTGCTGACCTGTAAGGAATATATTTTCAAGCATTATATCTGTTCTGTGGGAACTTTCTCTCCTTATTTTGCTTCTTGAGAATAGAGTGTTATGATCATGAATTAGCACTATGATCAAACGAGAGCCTTCAAAGAAAGTGCATGTGTTACACTCAAAAATTCTTCGTGGAGTGCTAGGTTTTGAAATAAGCCATAGTGACTGCTCTGACATTTGGTTTCAGCCTAACAAAAGCAATCTCTGACCATTAACTCTTTACATAGTTGACTTATGCTAGTAAAAGAAAAATGTCAACTTACACAGAGTCTTACTATTCAGCCACATTTCACCAACACTTCTCGAGATATAAGCTGCACTGAAATGAAACATTAGTGAAAGCCAAGCTGTTATCACAAAATATACTGTTATTCACAGTAATGGCTGTTTAGAAGGTATTGCTTCTGTGGAAATTCTGAACTGCATTAATGTGCATAATCCTTGTGTAATACATAAATTACTATTCTTTCCAACACTTAAAACACCTAATTACAGAATTCCAAATTTATCCAATCCACAGCTGTGCTTTTGTTTTGAATTGTTTATCCTACTAGCTATCAAGGTGACCTATATTTGCTGGCCACATGGTATCAGACTGTCTCTATTTTCTCTTGAACTGCATTAAGTGAAGCAAAACGCAAGTTAAATGCTCTTTTTCCATATAATCAGTTATAGTAACTGCAAGAGAAAGTTATACAATTTCTCTCATCATATGCACTATATTCCCTTTCCTTTACCCTCTCAAACTGTCACCATCTCTATGTTTATCCAGCTGTTTTAGGAACATCAGAAGCATTTCAGGTAAGTGAGGTTGTGGGTTGGGCTCCAATTCCACAGCAGCTGGTTGTTGTTTCATGTAAATTCACAGGTGATTTTTCCAATTAGGCAGAATGAAGGGCAATGCCCAGTTTATTATTACCGTGCTCAAACACTGCAAAAGGCAATGTCAATAGCTTTGCCAACCCCCTGTGGTTTTTTCATTGGCAGAGTTAGCAAATGGTTTAGCATGACCAAAGCTCAATCACTGAAACATGCTGAGCACTTACTAGATATTTTGGAATTAAAATAACACAATAAAAAAGTAATCTTTTATACAAAGGAAAAATTTATACAAAGGAAGATTTGGAAAGAAAAAAGATAAATCAGTCTACAGGATAAAAGGAAAATGGCAGAACCTCACAAACAACTCTTTCAGTCAATTCAACTTCTGCAGGGTGCAACTTCACTGGAAAATACTGATTTTATTTTTTCCCCCACCCTACTGCACAGTATTTGGGCATTTTAAAATAAAACTCTTCAAAATTAAGAGGTGTAGAACATGTATAAAAACCATGCTTAAAATCCAACCCAAGTTTTCTAAGAAAACGTGCTTTGCAGAGCTATTTTCTACAGAGATGTTGGATTTATGAAAGAAAAGATATTACTTTAAGTCTGCTTCAGTTGCACCTACTGGACAGTGTTTGAACTTAGTAGTTGACTACAGGATTCCTGGTTCTGTACCACCCTCCTCCGAGACATCTAATCCTGTCTCCTCTGACCTGTCCCCTTGCACCATTATTAGGTGATGCCTGTGCAGAATAACCACCCCTACCCTAGAAATCATCTCCAAGTGTTTACAAGAGGGAAAAACATCTTCAGTTCTCTTCCATCGGCCTTGAAGAGACAGGGATAGGCAGCAGTTTCTTAATGCATTTCATTACATTCTTCATTAGACAAGGAAGTAATTCCACAATTTTAAAATCAAACAAAGTATTTCAATATATCTTTCACTTCCTCTCCCACTATCTCCCATATAGTCTCTCTCCTTAATAATAAATGTGTCACTAAACAAAAAAACACAGTATGTGAAGGAGAGATTCCTGAACTCACCCCATGCAATAAAGGTAAATTTCTCAAGAAAAAATGAATGGAAGTTTGCATTTGACAGGTTTGTGCAACATGGTAAATAAATTCTTTTATGCCAGCTACCAACAATGGTTGTAATTTTAGCTTACAGACACAGATCCCAGAAGTCTAAAACAAGTAACAACAGCAAAATGAGATATTCTTTGAGAGAATAACCTAGTGAATAACTTTACTCCAAGCATGAGACTGTCCCTTCAAGCTTAGATTTTTGAAAGCTCTGTTTATTCCACTTTGGATGTCCTACCCAAGTTATTCCTGACTTAATCTGATGAAAATACAAACTGAGCCGAAGAAGAGAAACATGCAAGCAATTCTCTCTGTATTCCATTCAGTGAATGTTATAGGTGTTGCAGTTCAAAAACACCTAAGAAGAAAGACCGGGGGGAAAAAAAACTAACACAATTTGCTGGTTTTAGATGCACCAAAGACTTTGAGGAGCTGTGTACCCTGTACATATGAGGTGTGGATGTCATATTGCTCACTGCTATCTAGCAGGCAAGTCATTTACGACTAATGCTACAGACATTTGGCTAAATGTGAAACAAATTTTTCCAGGTTTTCTTTATCTTTAAAGTCAAACCCTGTTCATACAACAGATTTTCTCGAGCAGAAAAAGATGCATCACTAGAGCACTGTTGGTCAAAATGAGAGCAGGCTAACGGGAAGTGTACTTTGGGAGCAATCTTGGATTTTAAATGGCATCTCTGCAAGAACACTATGAACCAGCTGTTCTTCTGCACAAGTCTCAACACAATCTTGTGTGCTTTACTTACACAGACACATTTAAGTTTAGTACAAAATTAAGAGCATTATGGTTCCACAGCAACATTTTGAGGCACATGATCTAAAGAAAGTGGTTCATCTGATTTTTCAAATTTAATTTCAGGGACTTGTAAGTATTTTAAGACTGTCCATCAGCCCTCAAAATGGCCACTAATCAATTTACACTTCTGACAACCTGATGGAAACACACCAGTGCTATTTACAGAAACACAAGTTAAAGAAATAATTATTAGTGCAAGGAATTTCAGTCACAAAAAAGCTGGGGGTTTTGTTGCCATTTTTTAAAGCAAAATTTCACATTCACAAGTGAAATTTCACATTCAAAAGACACAGTATTAAAATGAGCAACAACTAAAGTTTCAGTTTCACTGAAGAGACAGAAAACATTTAAACATAATAAAATGCTGAATCTCTCTTCTTTAGTAACATCTGCTTTAGTCTGAGTACACATAACTAGGGCTGAATTTCAGAAATCAACCCAAGTTCTCAAAGATTGTCTTTTTTTAATTTAAATGTAATTTTGACCTGGCTCTCAACTAGTTCTCTTATGATACCATCATGATGAAAATGGTTAGCTGCAAGGCTAACATTCATTTACCTGTGTGGAGTCACACCAAGTCATACTGGTAGGTTAATTTCACTTTTCTCTTAAATGCCAGTCAACAGCATTCAGATTCCAAACTGACCTTTTCCTTTATACTAATAGCTTTTCTTATCAGCAGCAAAATCACTACATCTTCCACACAGCTGATCTGTCACTGTGTTTGGAATAATCCTTTACCCTAACATTTGGTGCTGACTATTAATAAATTAAGAACTAACATCAAAATAATTACCCTTTCACCTAGGAAAACACTAGTGGCCACCACAGAACATTCCCTCAATGACACAGTGTTTTGCCCTGTATAATTGATGCAAAGCTGTAACACGATACTGTTATGTTCTCTGCACTAGCTGTCACTTTCACGCACATACTATTTGTCTCCATACTAGGGCAGATGCAATAGTCTACTGCAAGGGTTTTTTTGTTTGTTGATTTGAAACAACACTAGTTTTAATGCCAGACTATTTCTTTATGTTGAAAAAAAAATATTATTTTTTTTAATGCTACAGATACTGGTTGTGTACAACATTATCTTACATTTCACTTCCAGATGAATTTGAATCTTCCAACAAAAGCCAAAAGTATATATTTCCAGCCTGTATATATAATGTGCACAACTGAAAATCGGCAAAACTGTCTTATCTGTTAGCAGCGAATGCATCATAAATCACAGTGCATAGAATAATTCAGCATTTCACCTCGCATAAGCATATGATTCATAGAATACTGCAGATGAAGGAGCAGAGATCTCTTTTCTCCACTGCCAATAAATTAACCTCCAACTTTGTTTTATACATCTGCCAGCACAGTGGTGAACTGAGGTGTTGCAGGCACCATTGTGATGGACTAAGGAAATGCTAAGGTCTGTTGCTTTACCTCATCAATCTGGAACCTGAATGGAGCTTTCCCTGAAGATCGCCTCCAAACACATTCCTGAGGAGCACTGACTGGTGACCAGAGCTGCTAGCTGGGAAAAACACAAGTTGTACAGCATAGTAACAGTGTTAACAGCTCTTTGTCAAGACGTGCTACCTCTTCAAGGAAGTCTTTCCACCAGTGCTGAGTAAGAGGCTGACCTGTCCTTGCAGCAGATGAAATATTCTGAAAGCAAGGTTTGGGATTTTTTTTTTAAACTAACAGCATAGTGCTTTCACGTGGTAGGTTTTTTCTCCTCGCATTATTCATATACTTAAAGTTAAGAATCAGACCATACTTAGGTTAATGCAACCACTGAAGCTCCTTGCTTCCTTAACACATTCAGGAGAAAGTGCCATGAAAGGATATTTCTTACACAGCACTTAAAGCACTGGATGGAGCTGCCTAGCAAACATGGTTTTTCTTCTCAGCCTGTTCAGTGACCCTAGGGAGAACCTTCCTGCTTCGCTTTCTTTTTCCACAACCTATAAATGGCAACATTTGCTTTTTTTGTAAAACTAAGATGTCTAGCAAGAAAAGAAAAGACAGGCGTTAAAGAGGAAAGTATAAATGTCATTATGAGGAATTTTTTTACTGATAAAAAGATTTAGCTGAGTTCTATCTACAACAGAGGCTAATAACAACAAACACTATTTACAAAGGATAATTTAAACTATATAAACTGTCACTGAATTATCTAATTGGCATTTTCTCTCTCCCAAATATGCTCCAGATTAAGTATATGTTCATAAAGGCTCTTAAGTCTTCAAACTATTTATAACTCTCCTAAATGTTGGAATAATGTATTTACATCAGGATTAATCATCACTATAATTTAATTAGCATTTGACAAGAATTGATTTGGCAGAACTTTTTCCCTTAAAAATAGGAAATGGCCATAAAGCAGGGGAACAGCCATAAACTAAACACAGTTTTTTCTCTCCATATGCTTCTGGTAAGATGCATTTTTCAACTTCTAACTCAGTCAAGATCTCAGCTTCATTTATCCAGTTAATTAGAGTCAGATGCTGACAACATCAAGATTATAAATCAAACCTGGGTATGCAGGCAGAAAGCAAGCTGCTGCTAACACCAATGTACATGTTTTGATTTCTTACAGACCTACATATGAAAAAAGAGGACAAACTAGTAGCACACTGGAAGCAGAATTACAAATAGATCCCATAAAAGATGTGCCTAAAAGTCATGTACTAAAGCCATAACCTCGTATATACTTTAACCCAAAAGCCAAGTCTAGAGCATCACACTACTGGCAAGATGCAGAGGAAACTGGAGTTGGGTCTCCTAATTTAGGGCACTGACTCCAAGTAGTAGGATTGATATAAGAAGTTGTTTTCAGTCTCCTTCTGTTATGATTCAAGAGATAGTGATACCTACTCTTGTATGTTGTGGAGAACCTGATCACCCAGCCACTCACCTGGAGCTCCCATTGCATCCCTGTCAGATTCCACCACCCCCATCCGCCTTTGGATCCAGTCAACTGTAAACGTGCCAGGCTAGTGAAGATGAAGGTAGTTTGGGGCATGCAGAGATATGCAATTCTAGTAACTGCAGAACTTAAAATCAAGTAGGACAACAAGGAGATGTACATGATCCCAGATAATCCCCTTTATGTATTTTATTTCTTTTTTTTTTTTTTTCTCCTGTTTGAGGGATCACCTCTGTGTCACTGACAAAGAAAGCCCATCATAACTACTGCTGACTCAGAAATTACTGGAGAATATTCTCCTATCTTAGCTCCTTCTACTTCCTATGTCTATGATTACATACACCAAGAACACTGAACAGATTGAGAATATACCACAATACTAAGCAAACCTCAAACCTGGAAGAAAAAATCTTGTAGTATATAATATTCTCTTCAAAACCAAAAGCAAGCAAACTCTTAACTCTAAAGCACAGAACTAGTCATATCACAGAGGAAAGATTAAAAGGACCCTTGGGGTTTCTGTTGAAATCATATTACAATGCCAAGTATCAGTTGTAAAGTGATCTGTGTGCACAAAGCATACGGATTGTTTAAGGATATATAGGCTCCTGGTTCACTTAGTCCAGCATCGAAAATCCAAAGCGTTTTCCCATATCTTTGAAAACATTCTGTAAGTAAGACTATTTCTTTTCACTCTGCTTTAGAGGTTATTAGTTATACTCCAGTTACCTGAGTAACTAGAAATCCCCAGGTAATCAAAAGTGATTTTTTCAAAATTTTTTTCCCAGGCAGCAAAGGGTTCATTTTTAATCCTTCCTAAACGTGACAAAACCACCTCTGCCCACTAAGTCTGCACTATACCACGACATTCCACATCTTGGATTCTCAGTGTATCCTTTCTCAAGGTCTTGCAACTTTGCTACATTTCAAATCACACAGTACGGCCTCGACAATATTAACTTATCATGGTGTCAGAGATTTTCACTTTATAGACTAACAGCCCTTCCTCAGAAGCACAGGAGACGAACACCAGTTCTGTGACTCAGCATCAACATTTTTGTCTTCTGAGCATCAAACAGACATTTCAGGTACTGACCCAAAGGCAGAGCAATTCCTAGTGCTATAATTTATAGAATTAGGAAGATCACAGCAAAGGGTTATAAGACCATTTAAACTACATGTAGGTAATTCAAAGATATGATGTTGGATACCTGGAGAAAGATAATAAGCTTATTCAAAGCTAACATGTCTTGAAACAGCTAAAGAAGCAAAAAGCTGATTTAGAAAGAAACTGTATTTTCCTGTATAAGTGCCCCGGTTGCAAGCTGATACCATGTGGCACTCCTATCACATCTTTCTCTGAATTCCTGTTGACAGCAATGCACTGCCTTTATTTAAAGAAACTTTAAGAATTTCAGGCAGACGTATCTTGGCAGCAACAATGAAACACTCACTATCCCTTCTGGCAGAGACCATAGCCATCTGTTGTTCAGGTGTACAACTTACACAGCTCAAGTAAGAGAATGAAAACAGCAGCCAAAGTGAGGAATGCAGGCCAGGCAGGCACAGTTGCCCTGGGAGGGGGCACCACTGCATCCAGCATAGTAAGACAACCGAAGACCCACCTGCCCAAAGGAAAAAACTGCTATAGCCCACAAATCTTCTCTTAGCACTGCCTATGGCTCCACAGAAAATGTTAAGCTTCAGGAAGAGTGACCATAAATACGTAGATATACATAAACCAGTCACCTTCTGCTGGAAAACTTGTCCCTGAGAATTGTAGAAGGTGGATGTCCTCCCGCACCATTAGCTAGTGGGATGTGCTGAACTCTCAGATGAGATACAGCTTATAGATAGGCTACACAAATAATTGCAATTCTAAACCGAGGCCTGTCGTCACCTTGGTCTCCAAGACAATATGCCACAAAACAATAATATAAACTGGTGACACAAACAGATAGCCTAGATCAGTCGTTAGTGTGTTGCTTAATTTCACTCCATTGGTTACACAAAGAGCTAAAACAAAGCCTTACACTTAATTCATGTCTCGAAACCTTTTTGTTTCCAGGCTTTGGTAGGAAACAAATGCCTTAAACCAGCTTTTGCTTTCAGTTACAAAAACAACGATCACAAATTATTTACTCTCCATGTATCCTTAACACTAAACCACAGTGGATGTTTCCACCAACAACTTAAAGTTGTTTGGGTTTCTTGATATTTGTATTACAGCATGTGTGATCCACAAGTGTCATCTGTAAAGATTTGGTCTGCATAATGTTCTACTATGTGCAGTTACTTTCTCAGAGCTGGGCTCTCATTTTCATAGATAGAACAAAGTTATCCCACAATTAAAGACAATAAACATGAAGCAAACGACTTTGTTTTGACCTGACTAGGTCTGTTACACAAGCCACAATGAGGGGAAAAACGGTAATCCTATTAGAAACCCTTAGCTTCTTGATGCAGTGATTTCATTTGTCCTGGATATCATTAGTAAAGTGAATTATCAGATTTATGCCACATGGGTTTCCATTCTTATTCTTGAGTAAGCATTTTTACACACTGAGGCATCAGTTATACTCCAAATAGGAAAGTGATTTGGTATAAACACTGCTCAAATACACACATTTTCAACCCAGACATGATTTTTTAAACTCTCAGGTATATGCATTTTACGTTTTGTGAAAGTATCCAAAACTCCTGCCCATTTACTTCAAAAGCTTCACTCTTCCTTAAACTAAACTCTATAGTATTTGAAAATTCACTCAGACTTCAAGGTTTATCTATTCTTTATATAACCTACATCTTAGTTTTTACCGGAGTACCACCCTAACCTACAAAACAATATTCATTCCAAGCCAGCAAATGATCTCATCTCATACGCACATTCGCTATCTGGGCCCAAGTCCCTACAAGGCGAGTATACAATGTGATTTCCTGCAAAAGAAAACCTCTTAAATTAGTCAGGCTGACAAGAAACTCAGATTAGACTCGGCAAAAGGTTCACAAAGACTTAGCCAAATTGGCTGTTTCTGATTGCTAATGACACCAAAAATCATGTTTGAGCCACTCCAGTTTCACAGATCATAATCCAAGTGAAGCAAACCCCTGTTTCTTTTTCAGGCTAATTCCCTCCCACAGTACCATGAACTAGCAAGGCAACAACTGATCTGCAATAAGCAAGTCCTTACCGAGGTGTTATAAGTATATTAAATGACACTGTTATACAGATATTCAGCAATATTACAAGATCCACAAGCCTCCCATCCCCTGTAAACATAACACTCCGAAAAACCACAAGTGACAAACTCCATGATTGCAAAACATAACAATACTGCTTCAAAAATGATAATATTTCATGAAAACCAAAATACACTGTATTCTCCATGGAAAAGGAGTAGTCAGCCTAAGACATGGTTTATGAATATTGCAATTCACTATAGGAAATAAACCTAAAGACCATGGAAGGATGTACACAGTGGATGCATCAATACAAAATTAGTATTTTAAAATGCATGGGAAATATCCATATGTAGGTGTATTCCACTGCAACTGTGGATAAACTAAGTTTTCATGTTCATCAAAATTCCAATTATCTCATTACAGTTACTATGTTGCAGATTTTAGCCTAATGGAGGCAAGTTAAAAATACCTACAGCCCCAGTGAAAACAAGCTGAGCTCATGATTCACTGCATTTTGGTTTTATAAGCATATTAGTTAAATTACAACACAATTAGGATTTAATTCACAGAATCCTTTTGCATCATCAAATTTCACTGGCCAAGCAAGAAGCATGCCAAATCACCTTCTAAAACCCTGACAGAACACAATTATGAAGATTTAGTCTGCAAAATTTCTATTACTGCATGTTACTTTTTCAGGGTGGGAAATGACCCAATTATGAATTTGCAAACTTTTAGTTTTTTTGGTTTTTTTTTTACTTACTATTGCACTCTCCTCTTTTGTGCTCTTACACTCTGCCTTTGTTTTATTTAAACTTACACTGCTCAGGACAGAGGGGAGGAGTCATCAGATCTTGGGATCCTTAAATACTGTGTTTCCATAGTTAGAGTTGCAGGGATCTGAGCTAGAGCATGCACGATACATCCACTCCTACAAATTTTATTTCCGTAGGCCTGCTTTATTTTCTTATACTTTGGTTGCTTTTCCAAGTGAACACAAGAGGGCACAGCTCATGTGCAATCTCAGACCGTATTTGTATGCAGCATATGCCAAATTAAAAT
Organism: Piaya cayana; assembly: GCA_013389865.1. Classification (NCBI taxonomy): domain Eukaryota; kingdom Metazoa; phylum Chordata; class Aves; order Cuculiformes; family Coccyzidae; genus Piaya; species Piaya cayana. The sequence continues at coordinate 320,458 of WAAB01001995.1, forward strand.
AACATTTTCCAGCATGCAAAGCATCCCCCTTTGGAAACCTGCATGCCAAAATTAGGCAAAGCAGCAGACCAGAAAACTTACATACATATAACTTCAAATACTGCATGAAAATTGAAATGCTGTAAGTGAAATAAGATTATCATGTGATAAAGGTAAATCAGGACCTCAAAAAAGCAATGTGTAGTACGTTCAAGTTAAAATATCTGTTTCAGGAAATCTGACACTGATTCAACTAACATTTGAAGGTCCTGAATATAAAACATCCTGGAAAAGGAAATATGGAATGACTCAGGAAAAGGAGCAGCCTGATAAGGGGGGGGAACAAAATGAGAATACAGTATTCTTCCCTGCATTAAACCTTTGAGGGTCAAGCTTATCAGTCTATTTTTAACACAATTATATATTTTAAAAAAGCTGAGCTTGAAGACTTAGTAGTTTCTGTAATCTACTGTATAAAAATCTAGTACTCCACTTAAACATAATTTTTGGTGTACCAAGACAATCCAAAGCACATTTTTAATTTTTAGTTATAAAAAATAGGTAATAATTGATAACAGAACTAGACTTTGCCTCCTTAAAAAAAATAACAAAAAGAGAATGAACTGTGTAGTGTGGGTAAGCAATACACATAATACAGAAGCTACTTGTTAGTACCAAGAACCTAATCCCAAGTCAGAGGCTGATAAGAAATACTGTTCAGAATTGACTGTTAACACTGCTGCTGCAGCTTCTGCTGACAGCTCAGTGCCTTCTACAATATTTTCTGCCAATGGACAGGCAAAAAACACCACGTACTTGGCCATCTCCTCAGCCCACTGGCAAGACTCTGGTCTAACAAAAAAGCCATACCTGCAGATGTGCAGCACCACACTGCACGTAGAGCACAGAAATTTTCATTCAAGCATCTCCAGACACAGAGACAAATCCCATTGTGGTGTGGCACCACCGCAGTCTGCTTCTGCAAGTTAGAAAAACACCTTGTTCCTAAAGGTAGAGCAACAATACTCTCAGCAGGCAGGCTGTACTTTTACTGAGTTTGCCAGAGCAGCTCTCAATTTCAGTTGCATTGTTTACAGCATCACACCTGCCTTCAGAGACACCAAACCCATGAATTCACCTGCCCAGGGAAGAATAATGCTCTTTCAACATATGGTAATGTTACCAGTATATGCAAGCAACTTCTGCTTTTTGCACATAACTGGAAATTCTTATAAGCAACAAAATGCTCCATCTTCTTGGATTAAAAGCATCTGTCTTCACAAGGAAGGTAAAGCCTAAGGAAATCTACTGTGATGTCTGGATGAGAAAGATGCAGTCTGAAAAGCAGCTCACAATAAACACACAAATGAAAATAGGGGCTGACATCAACTTTGCAGTGGAAATCTCTAAAGATGGCTAATAATACACAGGTGTGATTAGAGTGTAGATTCAATACACATTCTGCAGCTTCTAGGATACATCACAAATCTGAAAACAGCTTTGGCTATATGATTAAAAACTTTTTTTTTACCCTGTTGATGTGTTTTTCCTAAATATTTGGCTTTTGCTATTAAATTTTTTAAAAGAAGAAATTGGACTGGAACCACAATCTTGTTGTGACATTACTGCCAATAAGATATCAGACAGCATGGTTAAAAACTGACAGGATTGAAACATGATGCTTGGCTGTAGATGCTCCAACTTGACTGAAATTCCACCTTCCTCCTAGGTCAACTTGTCATCATATCCCAAAAGCCTATCCTGTACTTCAGATGCCTATGTCATCTAGTTGGATACAGACAACCAGCTCACTTTTATTTGAAAGTAAGCCCAGTGAAAATAATGCTCATTATCAGTAATCAGTGTCCAAAAAACAAGAAACTTGAGAATACAACGTTCTCAGTGGAAGAAGTTCAAACCATTTTGACCTTCCATAAAGCTGCCCTAACCACTAGGCTGCAGGCAGCAGCAGAGCAAAGGCATCTGCCACCTCTCCTACAATGGCACATCACTGAATACACACTAGTTTTGATCAGCAGCAGCAAAAAAATATAACTTTCCTCCTCCTTTCTTAGAATTATTTATATTAGCAAGCACATTATGTTGTCTGCCCTCAGTATAAAGACGTAACTGAAAAATAACATGGCTCTCCAGCTTGTGTAAAAATGATGAAAAGTAGTTCTAGTATGTGCAGAGTTGAATTGCAAAAAAATAGCAAGTTCAGGAAAAGAGAGCAGAATACAGAGAGGAAGGAATACACACATCATCATGATGAAAGATTAGACTGCTGCTTCTGTTTAAATTATTATTCTGTTTAAATTATTATATAATTTTAAGCAAAATCATCTTCAAGATAAAACCAATTTCCAAAAGACACAGCCCAGCAAATTATAAGGCATATTAGCTATTTGTTTTTGACTGCTTCAGTAATATGCTATAAATTTGTTATAAAAACAGAATTAATTTTTAATTCTTTTCAGAAGTAACCATTTCAAAAGTAGTAAGAAACTTTAAAAGGAAGCAAAGATCACATCAGTCTACATCAGTTTCTGGCTCCATTCTCCGAAAAACTGCATGTTACTGCGCACATGTTTATTTTTATCTGTCAGCGTGGTTTATTGTTAGGGAAGTATAGTATCAGCTGTCTCTTCCCCGACATCAAAGCTACTTTGTTAAAGTTAATAGCGTTTGACTTCCAGAGGATCTTTTACCAAGGTAACACAAAAACCTGCTCATCATTATTTTTACAGCAGTAAAGATACCAAATGGATTCAGTATCCTCTTTACCTTTTGGGGGGGAAAAAAAAAAAAAATAATAATCCATTGCATTAATCCATTGCATTAATCCATTGAAAGGACTTAATAATTCCTTTTGCCATTTACTAATTTACTTCAGCTATGAGCAACCAAAATATTATCCGTACACCATCAGATGATCGATCACACTGTATTATTGAATAACTGCCTAGGTTTGCAGAAGACTGTTGTGCAAAGTTTTCCACGCACCTGTGTTAAGCTGCACTGCCTTCTGTCTAACATTACCCCTTAACGTCTGTAACTGCTTGCATCCACTGACATGGAACATTTAGTATATGAACTTATGGGTTTTAGTATAATACACATGTATCCTATTAACAGTAAAAAGGAGAAGACATGACATGATCATCAGGACCATGTTATCTTAAACAAGTTATCTTAAAAATAACAAAACTCAGTCATCTTTAGACAGATCAACACAATTTCAGGTACCTCAGAATGTTAATTGTTAGTCCTACAAATGTTTATCAGCTCAAGTTCAAGAGGACCCAAGTTCAAATCAATTTTACTCTTAGTATGTGAAATATGCTATAAAAATCTTGGGCACTTCAACAACCTGCAGTAAAAAAAATAAAAGGAAGTATTTTATGCAGTATTAAGAAACATCCAATCTCTTAAAAGACATTATTATAGTGTCTTGTAAAAAGAGAGAGGATTCATCTAATGCTTACAATAGTAAAATTAGTGCTTTATAATAGTTCTCCCACGCACGCACCCCTTTAAGTAGTAGGAGGAATTTTTTTGTAAGCCATTTTTACCTGAATAATCTCAGTACCATCTTTTCAAAGTGTACAAATGCATCAGGACAATTTATGGTGCATAGGAATACACAAGGTCATTTAACTCCTAAATTGGTGTTGCTGAGGGGTGAGAAGCTAAGGCAGGTAGGCACATATTCCTGGCATTTTACTCTATTTTAAACAGAAGTGTCTGTTGCAACATGTCGTTCATCTTAATAGGTATGTACACACACGTGTGTGTATGTGTGCACGCGTATAAAATTATTTTGTCTATTAGAAAATCCTGTCAATTGAAGTATATAGAACCAAAGTCCAGCAAACAACATTCCATTACATAGAATTGGATGTGTACTTACTTATCTCCTCCATGTGAAAGTACTAAAGGCAAAAGGTTAAAAAACCTATTTATATTGTATGAACCAACTATTAAGACTTTCAAAAGCAGCGCAGGACTCTACCTCTGGACTCACCTGGAAACATGAAGGCGTGTGAGCAAAGCCCTTGGTAGTTAGCACAAGGGGGAGCAGCTGGGCTGTACTAACAAGGCTCCTGACCCTGCTTGGAAAGGTTCGAGATGCAGGATCTGCAGAACCTGCTCGCAGACTGCCTCAGCCTATTGCTGAGATAGCTGCTTTACAGAAACGCCCTGTTATGCCCTCAAACACCTACAGAAAAACCCCTGAAAGTTCACTTCATCAACTCCCCCTCTTTCCACATGCATATTCCAAAGCACAGCTTTGGCAAATTCACCATGCCGCCTGATGCAATATTTGAGGATGTTTTCTAAAACCACAAAGAATAGCTACAACTGCAGGCCGGTTACTATTTCCCCCCTCAGTTGCAATATCCAAATGTTTGTGGGGAGGAGAGAACTTCTCTACAATTATTTCATTTTGTTAATATAGCAACTCTGCAAATCAAGGCAATTACAAGACCTCAGAGAGTATCATGTAAGTCTCCACATGCTCTTGCGCTTTGATTCATTTCAAAAGATATAAGAAAATACTAAATATCAGCTTCTCCTCCACCCTAAGGGAGCTAGTAAGTTGCAGTGCACACTGAAATGTACTGAAAGGAATTTGTAAGTCATTGGCCCTTGTGAACATTGTTGTCTTACCGAAAAAAAGCAATCCTGCAAAAATCTGTAAGGAGATTCTCAACCCAAATTCGTTGTCTCAGTTTATGCTGATTTTCTTCCCAATTAACACAGCTGTTGTGCTTCCTGTGTTTGCTGTCTAGAAAGCACCTTTTCCAACACACAGGACTGGATGCTCTTTAAGGACTTAGAATCCCTTTAGTTTCATACTTACTGAACATAAAGTTAACCACAACCACCTTCTGTCTGTAAATAACAATCTTTGCTGCTACAGCTAGATGATAGTTCAAACAAAAGCTTAAAAAAATCACAATAAAAGAGGTAACTTTTTAGATGAAGTGCCAAATAAAAACCAAGTAAATTGGCTAGACAGTCAAAGAGTTCATTTCTAATCCAGAGCTTCAAACAAGATCTGCCTTTTGTGTTACAGATATACCACACATATGAATTTATACTATTATTTTATTATCTAAGTCTGTGTAACAAGTTTGAGAAAGAAAATTGGAAATCCCCCATCCAGCAACTACTCTTACCAGTATTTATTCCATTTTTCAGATTACTTTATAAAACAAATTGATATATGCAAAACCCCACCCAAATTCCACAGAAACCAGCATGAATCCTTCTCCAGAAGTCTGAGAGTTCATACCATCCTCCATACCACACTTCATCTATTAGCATTTTGAAAGCCACTAAAATACTAAAGCTCCATATTCAAATAGAAGAAATGAATTAAAGCCCCATAGCTCTTTTAATCTTACCATCAGGTTTATATAAGCTTTTTCACAAATTGAAACAATCATCACCAGAGTCAAATTTTAGAACTATTACTCGGCAACACCTGCAAGCAGCTTTATCTCCACAGAATTGCTGAAGTTTAATTTCACCAGCTGAGGAGACCATGATCATCATTAAAAGAAGTGCAAGGAAATCCCTTCAGCACAGCAGAATTTGAACTACGGGTTCAATAAATCAGCCAGTTAGTTTAATTATAACGAGCATATTTATAGTGGAATCACACCAAAAACATAACAGATAGGACAATTAGTTATAGTCTTTCCTCAGAATAAAGTGAACATAAACTGTATTCTTACTTCTAAAGGTTACTTGAAGATTTTCATCTGCAAGAAAAACTTTTCTCATTTAAATCCACATTATCCTTTTTCTTTCTTACTGCATGCTGTTGTTAACTGAAGGAAAGATTTAAGAGTTTTTAACCACAGTATCTCTTGGAAGTTCCAAGTAAAGCCTTGACAGGGCCCAGCTTGCCAAGAACTTCACTTTCTACCAGTAAGCAAGGAAATCTATCCAGTGTTTATTTTTTTAAAGAAAAAATACATTTCCTTTGCAATCTATTTTCTCTACTAACGATGCTGTGTGCTCACTGCTCAATACAAACACACATCTTTCCCCAAGGACAGGGAAAAACCTCAAGCACCCTGAGGGATTGTGGTGGCAATGAGCCCCCCACAGGCTGGGCAGGAATTAAACCCCTCTCAGGACTCAGTCCCCAGCAAGTGGGCTCGGCCAGTCAGGTTTTCCCAGGCTACAGCTGTGCTTCCATCCATGGCTTCTTACCCCATTGTCCACAAGTGTTTCTTGATAGTTTTTGTGAGGAAGACCCAATGTTTTGTCCAGCAAAAACATCACCCTGCCTGGGTGTGCACCTGGTGCTTAAGGAGGGCCCTCTCACTGCCAGAGAGGGCTGAGAAATTGTTATGGATGGAGAAAAGTTCTTGATCTTTGAGTGTGTGTTTTAAGGAAAGCGGTAGCCATTTTAGACCTTGCATTTGACCTCCTTACATCAGGAAAATGCTATAAACTGAAGGACTGCCCTTTTATTTTAAAGGCTAGTTTGTTCTAAATACATGAATCTTCAGTATGATGGATTGATAGATAAGGAAAACGAGCATGTTCCAAAGTGTTCATGATCGGCTTTTATTACACAGCATCCCATTTGTTATCCTACAACAGTGGCCATTTGATGAATCCAGTTCATACAATGTTGCTGACATCCCTGATTTGCCTGCAAAGAAAAAAGAGATTTTTAAACTAGTCTAGATGGTAAGACGGTAGATAGTCTCCATGTTGTCACCTGATCCAAGACTAGTTTAGCCAACAGCACAAAGTAAATCTGTAGTATATGGTTATCTGAGGTTTTCTTCCCCTGTGCTGTATCATGGTGAAGGATCTGTACTAATCTAACGAGAAAGCAAAGAGCGTATCAGAACAAGACTGGCTTTCATGGAACTATTAGTCATGGGTAGGTTATTAAAAGTGCCTCTGGAGTGTTGTCGTAGAAAGAGAGATGAATTTCAAAGGTAACTCAGCACAACAAATAGCCGAGCAGGAGCAGCTTCACATAACTGCCAAGCAGAATGTGGCTGACGCTCAAAAATTCAAAAAAAAAAAGCAGAAACATGATAAGAATAGAAAGGATGTTCATTTTCAAGCAGAAGATAAGATATGGATTAAAGTTCATTCTCAGAATAGTGCAGAGATAGATTTTTACTGCTACACTAACCTAAAATCAGAAGATTCCTTACAGAGTTATTTAAGTAATAGGGTAAACTGAACCACAGTGCCTATTGTACACAATATGTGCTGCTATGGGACATAAGTCCTGGCATGATTATACTGCTGGGGATTCTGACAACTTTTATTCTGGAGTTGCAGTAGAATTCAATGTTTGCATTATTTTTCCAGCTCTGATTTTATCTATAGGGCACTAAATTCATACATTTTTGCTCTTTGCCTCTGTCATTCAGTTTTTAGCTCTCCCTCAAGAAATGGAAATCACCACAAAAAAGGTGGTAGCCATGTAACTATTGTCACATAAAAATGATAACTTTCTTTCCTTTTTTTCATTACATACATATAATTTCCACACATATGGATCTTGGTCTAATGATGATTGTTAGTTGATAAGTTGGAGAAGGGGAGCTTGGGAAGGGAGAGGGGCTGGATAGCAAGGGTCGGCTCAAGGAAAGGATTCCTAACTTTCTGATCTGCATGCACATCCTGCAAAATTAATTGGAGAAACAGCAAACAAATGGTTTGAGAAAACTTGTGTCACTGGCAAAACAAGGCAGGGAAAAAGGACTGTGGACAAGATTAGTTAGGAAAGGAAAGGCAAAACTGTATGTGGTTTTTAAGCTAAGATAAAAATGAGGTAGAATAAAAATCTACTAAAGAAATTTCTGTAACTACATAAAATTTCTTATAGATCTGGTAATGGAGCAGTTTGCAAGTATACTTTTAGCCTTCAAAAGTGGTGTAGGACACCCCTAAAGCGTATAGTGGGAGTATATTGAGTCCATGATTCAAAACAAGAATGAATATGAATAAGATTTAGCTTTTAGGAAGCTAAAAGCTGCAACTACAACTTGACAGAAGCATTGTAGATTCACATGCTGACTCTCTTTTTTACCATTTTAGTTTCCTTCATGTTCTTGGGCAAATTACTTGATCTTGACAGGCCTCTTTCTTCTGTAATACAAATTGGTGATAATTCCCTTTGTTCATTCTTTGTCCAAGCAGACAATATTCTGAGCAAAGACAGTCTCTTGCATAAAATTACTGCAGTAATAAAAATAATTATTTCTGAGGTTTTTTTCAAACTGTAAATTCTTGGTTTACTAAAGAGAAATATACAGCAATGATAACAGTTTCTGAAATGTTATTAACATTAACCTATGGGGAAAAAACCCCAGAATTCACCAGAGGTTCATTAATCAACTTTTCAGGCTATGTAGATGTATTTGTTTAAATACGTGGAAAAGAACAGCAGAATTTTCCAGTGCCCTTCTTGTTCTACTGTTCTTTTCACATTTTTCTCCCACTCTCAGCTTCACTTTTTTTTTCCATGTTGCCTCTTATAATTTGAATAACTTCCCATCTGCCTCATGCCAAATTTCCTTTAGATCCTTCCTTAAAACCTACTTCCTTCACACAGCCTACTTATGCTGATATTTTCACCAAGACATCTCCATTCATTCCCCATCTGAACTATCGTTCCATAAATCATATTTGTCTTGCTTAGATTGTCAGTGCTAAACATGAAGCATGTTCCGGACATTCTAGCAGTCATTCGCAGTCTGCTGCCACATGAATGATAGCAGGCTCTTGCATCAATTCCTGTATATTTCCCAGAAGGACAGAAGACAAAAAATAATTCAAAGAACTTCACAACAGCCCTCAAGGCTTGTCTGTATTACACAGCTGGGAACAAACATTTCTTCCTCCTGTGAACTACAACTCACAATATTGTTAGTTAACCAGAGGTTAAATGTAGGTAACAAACGTTCATTCCTATTACATCCGACAGTTCCTTACACGTATACAAACTTTGTCAGATATTTAAATATACTTTTCTTCTTGGTTCTGGAAGTAAATGCTTCAAATGACTGAACCTGAATAGAAAGCATAATTATTAGTCCTTAACAGTCAATAACAGCATAGGAATTGCTTAAAAATTGATGAGAAATATCTGTGAACGGTTTTGAAAATTATTTTTATCAGGTCATGTTTAGTCAACAGCTCTGTATTTCAATTGTGAAGATTAATGTTTTTTCCATGAAACTTATGCCAAAACTTTGACTCACTGGAAATAAAACATTAGTTTAAAGAGCTACTCATTATCATTTGTTTTACAGTAAAAAATAAATTTCATGAATTAAGATATAAACCATTTTGTCACATAACAGAATGTTGGAGAAGACACGGAAAGTGACCTGTGTACAAATAGTTCATCCATCGTTGCCAAGATCTCAACTACTGTTACATTTGCAGTTTATACAGAAAGATAGGAGTTTCACTTGCTTGGACGGTTGACTTAGGTTAGCCTTCTTCTTTGAAACAGAAATTATAATGCATACCTTACAGGAGTATGGTGACAACTGACTGTTATTTTCATTATCTGCAGTGTGCAGAACCCTTCCCTGTATGTTAACACCCACTGACCCAATATCAGCACTGGCACTGATGCACATTCAGTGAAATCCTCTGGGATACGACAACTTTACTTTTTGCATGGGGTAAAGAGGTTGTACAGGTTGTAACTACAAAGTAATGAGCGTTTTCAGAACTACCACTGCACCTTCAGCATGTGTTGCTGCTTACATGAAAGGCACTAACAGTAGATCTCAAAGTTACCTTCAGAGACTTTGTTCCCACAAGAAATCAACACACCTTGGGAGATTCCAAGTACTTCTGGGAAATGATGAATGGAAGTGGATGGCGTCCAGTATCTTGCGGGATAAATTCAGGTTTATTTGCAATCAAAATTAAAATCTTACTTTAGCATTGAAAATCTATATTAAATATCTAAATGAGGCAAGAAAAGAGAAAACAGGAATTATTTCATATGTATGTAATGATAATACCTGTCAGTGCTGAAATATCAAAAAGTCATACCAGGAATTCTTGCAAACTTTGCAATCCTTAACTTAAAATTCTCCTTTATTTTCCAGAAAAATGCTGTAGACAGCTGTCATACATTCAGTAAGATATAACTAATTTTATACTACACCTAAAGTTTTATCCTCTTTTCTGTTGTTTATGACACAGTGGTTTGGTCAATTTTGCTCTCAGACCAGATTATTTTTAGGTTCTTTCCTTTTTCCTCTACAAAACATTTAGACTCGTTCTTAATTTATTGATATCTGGAACTGGTATTCTTGGCTTTCTACATGGTCTAAAATGACAAAGCTGGGAAAGCACTGGCAGATAGTGCCTGTGCAAGTGGGGACAGATGTTTTGCAAAGGCTGAGAGGCTAAGGAAGCTGCAGAATTACTAAATCCCAGTGGATTTAATGCTTCTTGCTGTCTCTAAAATACCAACACTTTGATGTGTGTCCTATTTACTGGCTCCACTTGTACTGTGAATTTTGGGATCTCTGCAAACCATTTAATATTTCATTTCTGTGTATTCTTCTTAAATATTTAGAGATACTGTATTTTCGGAAGAAACTACAAATGAAAACATAGATAAAATAAAAGTAATTCAGAGCACACATAGGTGATCTGAAATTTAATTCCTCTGTAAAAGCTGATTTCTCCAAAGTTCCTAAGTGTAGTCATGACTTTGAGAACCTTTATTTTGGTTCTGCAACTAGAAACAGTTAGAAACCATTGTGATTTTCAGAGACCAGAAGAGTAGTTTCAGAAAACAGTACATATTCCTCTTAGAAAATAATACATTTTCAAAGTGCCCCCTCTTAGCTACTTAAAAATTGAAAAATTCGAAGTTTCTAGTAACCATGGATAATCTGGGCATAGATCATACCATTATGGACTCTTATGCTGACTGCCTCTTGTTCCATGTCCAAAGGCCTCATCTTGCCCTACTGACAGCTTCCCAAGTTCATTTGGGTCTTAATATCTACAAGAAAGACTCTACGTGCTTTTCACACTATTAAGACAACAATCGTTCTGGTGCATCTGTAAGAGCTCAACACCTTCATTTCATCCTCTTCAGTTCTAATTCAGGAATGCACTTCATTAAATCCATAATTTCTAAGCAACGTGTAGACAATTTACATATTTGACAGTTTTTGTGAACGGGAATGTTTTCTTACAGATGATAAATGTTGGAACCTACAAAATTCTTATTGTAATGCAGCACAAGAAAGAATTGTATCCAATCTTCTTACAGTTAACTGTTCTCGTAATATTTTTTTTAAAAAAAGGAGATACAGTGTTCAGAAATAAGTTGCTAGATAAAACTGAAGGACCAGGTTCCTTGAACAAGGAATTTTACATTGCATTTTTAAAAGCCAGGCTAGTCTTGAACAGCTGAATAAAAAAAACTGTAGTTACCTAAACGCAGACATTCCAGAACCTGAAGCTAAGAATGAATTTTAATGAGACTACCTCAGGGAAACAGTAAGATTTTGCTAAATTACATCTGATGATCTAATAGCCTGAGCAGTACAAAGTGACACTGTCAAGAAATCAGCATTCTTGGATACAGTGCACAGTTAAATCCCATCTGTGCTGTGTGTGAGGGAGAGATCTAGTGCCTGGCCCATAAAGAGGATGGTTATGATCAAGGAAGGTGCTGTTTACATTTCAGACATCTGCATATTTTCACAAAAACAACCCTCAACCCCATCATCCGATGCCAGCTCCACAGCATATGCAGTGAATCACCACCTGACTACAGCAAAGTTTTTTGGGATCCACACTTCCACCTTTTAAAGCATGCAAATACTCAGACTTCCAAAAAATAAAAGTATTTTGTGTCCAAGGGATATTGTACTGAGCACATTGTTCATTTATTAATTCAATAAAATCTCCATTGTTGAAGCTACTCAACATTGCCACAGGATTTCCAGTCTAGCAGTAAAGTTCAGAGCTGTTATCCCAGCAATCCATTCTGGCTTGCTACATGACATAGAAAATACTTCTTGCAACTGATTAGCAATAGGTTGTTTTTATAACTGTGTTTCTGCACATATGCCCTCCTCCAATGTCTCTTCTCTATTCCCAGGACACAGACACCAACTCAGTAGTCACAGACTACTATATTACATCAGAGAGCCTCATTAAATCACTGTAGACACAATTATCTTTTGTATCCATCAAACCATGAAAGGTTACCTGAGTAACTAAAAAATTCCAGGCGTGTCTTCCTAATAAACAGTATAGTGATTAATTGCTAAGAGAGTTTCATGCTTTAGGGGTAGCTTTTATTTGGAAAGTTTAACATATTCATTCACCAGACAACTGAACTCTCCACTTCTCACTTTCTCAGGTCACCTGCAAGTACTAAAGATTTATGTGAGCAAGAAATATTGTTACTTTTTAACATGGCGATGTTTTTTTAAGCAACATATCTCAGATAGAGATTTAGCCCCGTGATGCATACAAAGAAAGAGACTGCCTTGAGGGGATTTGGTATGAACTGGGTCACAAAGGCAATTAAAAGTCGTAAACCAGATGTATTATGTCTGTTCTATCCTTTTCATTTGTGTCAACGGGTGAAATCGTAGCATGGTACGCCCCGGTTCATTTTGTCATTCTAAGGCTAGAAATGATGTAAAAAAAAAAAAAAATACAGCTCTCATTCTTTTTAGTACCATGAAAGATAGACATTTTATTATTCCACTTAAATCAATGATAAATGAAAAGCTGAAATTGCATGTGCATTTTTAAAGATTCTGATTCTATAAAGTGCATTCCGCTGTCTGGATTTGCTTTAATTGTGATTAATTTGCTTTCTTCTATATCCCATAGTATCTATCCATAGGATGAAACATATCTAAATAAATCACTACCAGTAACACTGTCTTTTCATTCACCTGTGGAATCCTTCATAAGAATTACCAGTTCATTTAAAATATACAATTCAACTTTCACGCAACTGAGTTGGGCTGAATATGCTTTCTGCTTCCATAGAAGATCAGTTTAAACACAGTGAAACAAGTAAATCACTTATGTGGTTGCTCAGTAAGGAGTTACTCAAGTTAATTATATTTCTGTTGATTCTGGCAAATAACTAATGCTACAATATTTACTTTAATAAGCTGAATTAAGCTGTGAGCCTCTCTAAAATCACACTCTGTAGAGTGCAAATACTGTAAACATTGCAGAATGAGGGTTCCACTTGAAAACAGATTTGTTACTTATTTGCCAAATTTCCTGCAAATGGGGGAGGATTTGCTATCTCTGTAAGGTATCTTTATAGGCAACTGCTGGGAAAGCTGTTGCAATAACTTGGTGGCACTGAGGAGCTGGTGCCGTGGCACCATTCCTAAATAAATGCCATCTTTGGAATCTCACCCACTGTGACAGAGTAGAATTCTCTTTGACCTCCTAGCTACCTAACTGAGTGGAGATCAATAGTTAGTAAGTTCATAAAACAAACTCACTTACATACCCCCTTCTCTAGTCCCAAAAGAACCACTGTACTGTCTAGGAGATCTTCAGAAATGTAGGACGGTGTGGCATAGAGGCATTACCTGCATTCCTTCAGGTTTCCTGTATTCCTCATGACATCAGTCCCTAAGGCAGAAATGAGAAACAGCCCCAAGGATTTCCATGACTGCACGTCAGAAAGCTCACTTTCATTAACCATCCAGTTCTTCCTTCAGCTTGCATTGTTTGGGTCATATTTGTGCTCCCATCCTCACCTGTGGAACTTTCAGACCCATTCCTGATACTGTTATCTGCAGGGTTATTTTCTGGGGGGGAGGAGCAGAGATGGGAATGCCATCTGTCATCCCTAAATAGTTTACTTTCCATAGCCAGACAGAAATGTGCCTGTAATTTGCTTTATACTGCCAATACTTTTTGTGAGAGGAAATTGTTGGGGCACTGGAAGTTATTTATTTTCCACTATATTTTATTAGGTTATTTCCTGTTTTTCTTCCTGTTCCTTTGCTCTGTCTAATTTGGCAGATTGATTTTCTTCTTGCACTTTCCTTCCTCTTAGTTTGTTCTCCCAGTCCAACTCACTATCTACTCATCCAAATCTTCTGAACATCAGTTAAATTTTAGAAAACAGAGCTGGCCAAGGGTTTCAACATTTAAAATGCAGATAAAGTTTTTCAATTAATTTAAACCTTCAGGCTTGCCATAGGAGCTACATCCAAATCTAGAAAACAGTCATTTCCTCTGTGATTTTTTTTTGCGTATTTGTTTTTGCTTTCATCTTATTTTCCCCAAACTTATGCTAGCTCCTTCTTTATCTTGTTCCTGTTCCCACTAAAGTCAGGGCCCAATTCATTTGCTTTCTATTTTAGGTATTGGCATATTCCCAAAGACTGAAGCACCTCAGTATTTTTTCAACATTTAGACTCGTACTGGTAGAGAGCCAAAGCACTAGGAAATAACACAACAGTCCTAGTACCACCTGATGAGAGTTGGGCAAAACCGGACAGTTGTTTGGGGTTACATAAGCTTACTTGGCCTAAGATCCTTATTGCTGAATACATTCAGCTTCCTTCTCCTGTAATCTCAGTTAAGTATAGTTATGTTAGAAATACTTAGTGACAGATGAGCACAATATTGAACTTCAGCCAGCAGCTTCATCTGTTCCGTATTGCGTGTTTTATTGTTGTATTAGGAAATGAAAATTGCTCACTGCATGATGAAAATCAACTGTATTTCTCTGAAGGTGAATTTTCAAATCTACTAGCTTACAAATTTCCAGTGAAAAGCACTATGCTTCTGGAACCAAGTCCCTCTAAAGTTATGTGTCCCTCTAGACTGAGATAAATTGGACATCGTTAGATGCATCTGTACCTTGGGAAAAGAGATCATTAAGTTCAACTCAGAGAAACAGCCCCAAGAGATCTTGGGCTTATTCAGGGTAGCCAAAGGCCATAGCCAGCATAGCCGAAATTCCAAAATTTAACATATTTAAGCTATTAACTTGAATTTCCAAATAGTCCTTAGACATACTGTTACAAACCCCTGAAATGGAATTACTCAGCAGTTAATTTCACTAATCAACTGCATCAACATATGTCCAAGGAAGGCAGAAGCATTGTATTATTTCTGCAGCATTTTATAATTTCTCTCTTAAGAAAAAAAAATTTGGATTTGTATTTATTTTTAACAAAGACATTACTATTGTCATAACTCTTAAAAATAAAAGAACTACTACAGAGCATTATCGATTCAGTTCAACTATACATAAAGCAACTGAACAAAAGAGACTTACCCAAATGTTATCTTTACAAAACCAAAATGAAGAAAACTCATTTATTTTAATTACATATTAGTAGTAACTATGCACAGACCATCAAACTTGGAGAGGGAAACTCCTAACATTGCTTTCCTAATCAGTTTCTAACATGTTATCTAAGTTACAGCATTTGTTAACTAAGCACAAATTTGATAGTATTGAGGGGAAGCGATACACTCAAAAGAGATTATGGAGACAGGAATATGCTGATACTAAAGGCATTGAAAACATATTTTTTATGCCAAGAAAGAAAATACTTGGGGTATGACCTGGAAATTTGAACACTTGAAGAACAAGGGTTCAGCATTTTTTTTTAGTTTTCTTTTTTTGGCACACTCCGTTCATTCCAATTTACTGTTCATGCATTTGGACACAGATCCAACTGTCTCCTGTTTCCAAGGATAATGACCTACCACTCCAGTGATTTAGTAAACCTCAACTCTATGTAGCCACTCCATCAGTGATGGGCTAATCCCTTAATGGCCATTTGCGTCTTTCCAATGCGTCCAAAAGAGTTCTGCAACACTCCAGTTCTGCTGCACAGAATTATGTGCACTTCTTCCACCCTCGTTATCTTATCAGGTAGCTAATTCCCACAAATGATCACGCAGTTTCAAGTTTAAGATGAAATTGCAATTGAATCATAAATTTGTCACTCTCCAGACAGCTGCTAAGTCAGTAAAATCTTGATCAAGTGGGGATTAGTCACTGGATTGAACAATTAAGACCTGTGAGTGCATCTGGTCCTCTGTCAGAGCCATGTTTATTGATAAAAAAAATAGTTTATGTGGAGGTTTAAAATGTTATTAATTCTTAAGTGGGGCATAATCCTTTATCTAGTATATTGTGACACATAGCTAACTATCCCACTAACCTCTTGTTCTGCTCAATTGACTATTTAAACAGGATTAATCTTTTGAAATAATGACTGTGAGCCTTGATGAATTACCAGAGCAGAATACAGTGAGAGATGTCATTTGCAAAAATTGTTTACTTCCATGGCCTTTCTTTGATCTGTAAAGGGAAACAGACTTTCAGATTAAATTAATTTAGATTCATTTAATTAGATTAATTTAAATGTTCATATACACTAAACAATATATTTCCTACACAAGAAATATACTTTTCCTGCAGAGAATTGAATGTAGACGCATCTCTGAGCCCTATTTTGAAAAAAATGAAGGCACAATGGGATACTGGAATGCTATTGTGCTCTGCTTGCTACATAATGGAAACAAATAAAGGAGATAAGCACTTCCCTCAAGGTAGTGACCCCTAACCAAAGTTTTCTTTACTAGGGATTTTTCCATTGTATCATCTATCCATGTTTTACCACAATCTGTTTTTGTTAATTTCTTGTAGGAAACAATAGATGTCTGAAATGCAAAGTATTACTGTTTCGTGGCCATAAATTTTATTCCTTTTGCATTTTAAACATTGCAATAGTTTCTTAACTACAGTTATACATGGACTGAAATTCTATTTCTATAGTTCCTCTGTTACAGAGTTTTCATTGTGTTAACAATCTGCTGCAAAGAACTCAGCACAGACTAAAAGCCTCTTTTCAGGCATGTTACTAACAGCAACAAGTGTTGCTCATCTTTGTTCTAAGTGAGACTTCAACTCATAAATTAAAACTAAGTGATTTAAGTAAAATTCACTAATGATACCTTAAGCGTGCACAGCCTTGTTGCCTGACAGATTCAGTCACTGCCTGTAAAGTCTGTAGTAGGTAATCATTGGCCAAGCTCCTCCAGTGCTACCAGGATCATTATTTTCTAATTTATCTGGAGTAATGAAACAAAAAAAAACCCAGTATTCCTACATCTGCAGATAAAAATGTGATTTGCTTGCCTGATGGAAACCTCTATGTTGCACTTGCTTGTTATGAAAATGATTCCTGGAATTACACCAGACAAAGGAAAAAAAATGAACTCACATTTTCTGCAGCTCAAATACTCTCATTCCATAGCACTGAGTAAAAGTCATCTTTTATAAGCAGATCTTTACTCTTCACTCCCTTCGCTCTTTTCTTAAGATACTGAACCAAAACATTCAGTTTCAGATTTGAAAGAAATACTTTCAACTTGACCCAGAGCTTTTCAGCAAAAAAAAAAAAAAATGTCCAAAGACTAATTATAAAATCAAACCAATGAAACTGAAATTTTGGACAGAGACCTGAGTTTGGTTACCCATCTGAAAAAAAAACAATTCATATCTTTAATTAACTTAGCAATGTACTTTACACTACAGTGTTTCAGAGTTCAAAGCCACGTCCATGTATTAACAATATGGTAACTCCACACAAGCAACTAAAATAAATTAATTGTATGGAGGAAATTGGTACACTGAGCAGCACCAAATGCACTAGGATATGCACTAAACAATCATCATCGGGTTTAGCTCAGCTGAAAATAAAGGCATATGTAATTTCTTCACTGCGTAATTCCATTCTATATCTTTAAAACATTTTGTACACTGCATGTCACCGGCTCTGTGATTGGTGCAGACCCTAAGTATAGAAATGAAACCACATGTGGTTGTAAAAGTTCTCAAGGAACATTTTAGCCAAGCAGATACTTTTGCCCGTGATATAATTACTGACTGGATTTAGCACTGGGATGTGATGGAAAACTTCAAGTCAAAATGATCTATCTTGTGGTTTTTGAACAGATATCTCAAAAGCTCTCAGCCGTTTCACAAACATAACATTTCTGCAGCCCACCTCGTACAAGGAGGCCTCAAACTCTGATTTCAGTAGCTTGCATGTGCAAACCAAAATTATGCCCTCAAAAATACTATTTACCGAATCCCTGAAGCACATAATTCACACCCCACTACAGGCTATGGCACATAGGAGGGGAAGTTTTAGTCACAGTTTAGTCAAAAGTAAAAACTGCCATGGGCGGCAGTGTGCAGAGGCAGCTGAATCCCTCAGGACTGCCTCTCGCTTGGGTCTCGCTCCATGCAGCATCAGCACTGGAGGCTGGTGAGGTGGATGTTTGGGGCTGAACGACGTACACCTGCTGAAGCTGGAATGTTTTAACTTGTATTCACTATAGCAAATTCTCCCTAAGTATCACACCTTATGCTCTTTGTCAAATCACAGCTGAAGGGCGTCTTGCTCAAAGAGTGTAGCCCAAATTCTTCTGACAACCAAGCTGGATTAGGGCGATTCTCTTCACGATCAGACAGAACATGCCTTGCAGTAGCCATTGCTGTTCCATGATGGTCACAAGCACAATTTTGTAAATACTCTAAAATCCTACCCTCATGGGTCATCATAATTTCATTTTGCCCTTGCCTGTGGCTGATTAATGCAAATTAAATTTCATGCCAGTCAGCTCAAGCAATCTGCACAACACATGCAGGTTTTCCACTAGAAGGCAAAATTGCTTTCACTAGTTACTAATGTTTTCAGAAAAGGTTAGAATTCTAAATGCAGTGATAATTAAAAAAAGGAATTTAAAAATTCAATCACAATAATCTTTAATTTAAAAGTGAGAGGGAAGAATCCAGCTGGGTTACTTAGGATTTTTTTTCTGAAGTTAGTATATGTCTAAATAAAACATTTAAAATGTAAAACTACAGCCCTGCCTCTAAAGATGGATCTCTGCAAAAAAAGAGCCAGGAATGTACTAAGCTATTTCCAGCAAATGGCCAAGTTAAACAGCACACGATGACAAAATTTCCCTTGACTAAAAACAATGTTATACATTTCATGACTATTTACTACATTGCTCCTAAAGTGAGTTCACGTTTTGGGCTGGTATTTCAACCTGGCTTCAAGATCAGCAACCCTCTATCTGCTAATGTTTGTTCCTGGCAGAGAGGGGAAGTTTAAAAAAAAAAAATGCATATGAACAAAAAAAACCTGCCCTAAATTTCTTTCACCTGAAATTTAATTCTACTTTAAAAAAATACAGATTTTATAGTGTTAAATGCAGAATCACATATCAGAGGAACTGCAATCCATCAGAAGTACATGGTGTACAGAATATAATCCCAATACAGAGACCTTCCTGTAGTCTTGATATCAATGTGACAGAACATCCTCTAACTGTATACTTGTGGAATAAGTAGGATGCTAAATTTGGAATAATCAGTGGGTTTGAATCTAATCCAACTTTTGGTTGCATAAAATTCTTACTCCTGTTAACTTCAGGAACATGAGGCTTTCCTAAGTAAAAGTCTAAGACTGCAGATTCAGCAGAGGTTTATAGTATTAAAAGTGCATTACATTATATTACATTAATATTAACAAGGGAGATTAATGTTGTAACTGGCTGGCCTCAAAAATCGTAGTTAATTGAGAAATTTAGTGGATTTTATTTCCCTACAGTACCCAGTTACACTAAAAAATCTGATGCCATTAGAAATTACGTTGGATAAGTCTCTGTTAAACAAAATGTTTCAATATGTAAACCCTTAGAAGAGCAGTATGTTTTGCTAAATCCATTGTTCCCAAACTGGTTCAGGTCAATTCAATTTTTTATATGATTTTGGATACCTCGACTGTACAAAACTTTTTGTAATCTAATTACAGAAAACAAAAATAACAGATCAAGGTGGGGGAAAAAGTGAATTCTAGAGGATCTTCCCTAGGAAAAATTAACTTTTTTTCTTTCAAATTCTTTAGTGAACAATTCTAGCTCTCTCTGAAGTGCTCGAGAAAATATTTCTTCTCTAGGTAAATATCACTGACCTATCTATGAGGTTTTAAATGTTGTGGCTCTAACACAAGTACTGCTGAACAGCTATATAACATAACCAAGGCATCAGCTGCTTCATGTTTATCATTGTGGATATGGACTGCTCTGTTAGCTAACTGTCTATAACATAGCCCAAGCTGATAATAAAATGTTTGGCTGGATGATCAGTGATTGATGTGATGGGAGCCTGGGGGCTTCTGTCCAGTTTCTGATGGCTGCATTGTCCATATGTGCAGCCAGAAAGAACAAAAGCCAAAGACTGGGAGGGCAGGAAGAGCAACCTGTTAACTTCCCACATGGTGCAAGTCTAGGATGCTCCAGTTTGGATCTGAAGTACAATGATTAAGGCCTGAGGTGAAAAATAACATGGCTACTGCCTAGTCTTTCTGTGTTACCTAGCTAAATGCAAAGCTCTGTCACTTAGAGCAGGAGTAATTCCCCATCAATGCACTCATCCATTTTTTACCCTTAATGGTAAATTATTTGTTTAGGAGACAACGGAAATTCCTTGTGTTTGATTTAGCTTTAGGGAAAAAAAAAAAGGATATTCTGAAGGAGTTAACTATTAGACCTGTGTGTGGTAGATGAGAAGTAAAGGGTTAACAAAACCAATCGTGGGTAGCCATCAAGCAGCAGAGAGTAGCAAACATACTGGATACAAACAGGTGATAAAAGCTGATAAGAGAGATGACAAAATTAAGAAAATAAAGAACACTGTTATAAAGATTTATAGATCAGCTAAAGCAGAGCAAAATAAATGATAACAAACACTGATAAAAAATAAATGGGGCATCAGCCATATAAACATGCAAGAAACTTCAATGCTTCTGTATAGTACTATGACACTGCTTTGTTTACACCAGCATTGACCTTTTGCTCCCAAAGAAGTTTATTAACCATCTCGGTCTTTCTTTGTGTTGTTTTACTCATCAAGAGAAAGTTGTACAGGGTTGATGCTGATGAATGGCTTTTTTGGAAAGTCAAGTTATCCTTGACTAGATGCAGATGGCCTAGTAAAAAATGAATGCTGCCAGCAGACATTGTCTTTATCAGTAGTAAAAGTTCAGCAGGGACTAGACTTCCTCATCTCTGGCCAGAGAAACCCAGCCTTCTGTTTCAGCACCATATCACATATTGTCCTAATGAATTCTAGTAACACACTGCAGCCCAGATAAATATGCTTATATTAATGTTTCTTGGCAGTCTGGGGCATGGTACAGAATTGACACAAGTGTTTGGATTCTGCCTGCAGCAGACACTAGGAATTTACACAGCTTAGAAATATTAGACTGGTTTTAGGGTGTTTGTCCTGTGTGATGACCTTCAGTAGTGCAAACTGCAGTTCGTCCTCCTTTGACTGGCTTCACAAAGGGGAGGACAAAAACCACACTGCAGTCCCGCAGCTCGGAGCAGGGTGAGCAAGAAGCTCAGTCACTAGAGAGTTTCATTCATTCCACAACAGTACAAGAACTCTGAGATTTATATTTCAGACGGTCCAGTAGACTTCCACCAGGGCAAGATCCATTGCAGGCAATAAAAATCCTTCTGCCATGTGACCTTTCCTTTCTTTGATTCTCTGTTAATTCTTCCTTCTAATAACAGAAACATGCATTTCCACACTTCTGAGGTAACAAGCAATGAGTGATTTACAACACACAACTCCTCAGAGCATGAAGCACCATCCTCAAGGACAGCAGGAGCTTGGCCTTTGAAGAATTCCCTAGGCAACCAGATTTTTAAAACTCTATAATTCCCAATAGCTACGCAAAATCACTTGGATAAATATTTTAATTACAATAACAGTGCAATATCATACTCAAGCTACTGAACTACATTTTGAGTTAAATTACATGAAAGACTTCAGCTCTAACTGCTGCTTTGTAAGCCCTGTAACTAACTTTCTGTTGCAAGTCAGGAAATTCCTTCGTTTGCAGCGGGTGGCTTGGCTGCAGAGTATTCCAGAACCACTGTCTTGAGAGCAAGAAACCCTCTAGGCTGAGCCGTCTAGTGGCTTGAGAACGCAACAGCTCTCCTGCTCTAAATACAGGTCTTTGTTGGGCTGGAATCCTTGCCATACAGTAGATAAAACCTTCTTTATTTGCCTTTACAATGTACTTTTACTGTGCCACTAGACCGATAACTTAACCTAAAAACCTCAGCAATACAGCTAAAAATGTCAGAGACCTTCCTGAGAGGAAACATTAAGCAGACATGATTATTGTATGAGTACAGCATGTGCATGAGGACACATTTCCCAAGAAAACTCTCAGGCAGGAATTTTTCTGGTCGTTACTGTTTCTGTAGTTATGTTTTTCAACATTTCATTCAAATGAATGAGAATTCTGGGGCATGACTCAGATGAGATTGAGCCATAAAAAGAAACAGCCTGAGAATAAATACAGTTGTATTTTTCTCCTACACTTCCATGCTGAAGTGTCTCAGTGTCCTGTATGTTTTTTATCCCCTTCCACAAAAAGGGCTTTTTGATGCTGGGGAAGAGCAACTAGTTTTATATTAGATTTATCCTGTCATTCAAGCCAGGATGACCAGACAGGTCTTTCCATAACCACTCAGCCTATTTTTGCAGACTAAGATTTTGATTCTGCCAGAGTTCATCTGAATATATCTAGCCTGTTTCACATAAAAAATAGTGATAGTATTATTTAGGATTATATTTATACCTGTGGTATAAGCAGTTAGTCATCAGTAATAGAAAAGCTCTACCTGGGACTATACATTCTCATTCAAGATTTGCAGTGTCTTTAAATGCTTTCATTCTAAAGCTTTTTCTATGGCTTGCAACTTCTTCAGTGCAGAGTCTTCCTGCTATTCAGTGTTCCCACAGCACCTAGCACAAGATACCTCTGTGCTATGTTTATGTCCTTTCAGGCCATCCCAACTGCTCAGGGCCCTCTGAGGTGTCAAAGCTAACTTTTTCAGCAGCAGAAGCTGGCACTTGTGTTTGGATTCCATTCTATGTAGAAAACTGCATTTTATTTATTTTATGCCCTGGCTTACTTCCAGAGGTCATGCTGGTCTTGGTTCCCTCGCTACCATGATTTAAGAAATGCTCTGTGCTGGTGAAGCCACATGTGTTCATCAGCACAGAGATGGCCAAACTAGGCACTTAACTCTAGGCTCTGTCTTGCTGCTATTTGAAGCCATGGAAGTTGTGTCAGGTTGGGTTTTTTTACGGGAATTGACACACTTAAGTATGCAACGCTTCGTACAAGCAGAGAAGAGCATAATCTTTATATATTTTGTCTTTGCTTCATTTGAGTCCTATTCTAGCCAACCCTGTTTTTTCCCATGTTACAAATAGTCTTTCACGAAGAATGCAAGGAAAAGTTTCTTTCTGTTTTTCCTTTTGGTGTCTCTGTGCTTTGCTTTGATAACTTCCAAGAAGACAAGCTGCTTGGCTAGAAGTTCTTCAAACACCTGTTTTTTAGCAAGTCTGCCAGGGCATCTCACTACAGAAACCAAGGGCAGCACCTAGGAGCAGTGCATGGAGAGCACCTTGGTTTCTGTCTACCAGGCTCATCTTCCTTTCAAGCTGTTCGGGCAGTTTTGCTTCATCCCTCACAGGACTCTGCTGACAGCCCTGGTACGTCTGCCCTGAACACCAAGAGCCGCTCTGCTCCTCTACTGAGCAACTGGGGCTTAGAGCAGACTGTGCAGCTATTGGCCCACCGTGCCTGTCCTCCAGGTTTATCTCAGCTCTACCCCCGGTTTTGTCACTGTATCCTTCAATCCCCTCTCTCCCCATAAAAGTGTCTAGCTGTCTCTTAAACTCACTTTACCATTTGCTTCTTTGACCTCACTTGGCAACTTATCCTTGTGTTTATTATTTGAGGTGGAATAGTTCTGGCTACATTCCTGGTTTTACTCTTAATTGTCTAATTTTTAGAATGGTGGCAGTGGGGTTGGGATTTGAGTTTGTTGGGTTTTTTTTTTTAACTCATTGCTCTTGTGATCAGGTTTTCTGTTTCTAGCCTCCTTCACATTGTCAGGACTTCCAATAACTAAAAGAATCCTAATGAATCTTTTATTGGATCTTCCCAAATATTGCAGCTGTATTATTGTCCATTAGTGCCATTCTGAACTGCATGCAATGCCTTTAATTACTCTTTTGTTAATTGGAGGGGAGGCAGGGGAACAGGATCTTTCCCCAACAAGGAAGACTTCTCCAGTTAAAAAGCTGAGTGTTCTTCCCTGCCTGTACTTGTCCCATGGAGAGGGCACAAACAGGGTCCAAGCAGGACCCAGCAGCAGAACTTGTGTGTGTCCTCTGGCAGCATCCCTCTGCCTGCTGGTTGCCTTTGTGTAACCACCTCAGGCTAGCTCCAGGTTGCTCTGAGACGTGGGGCTGCAGGCACCTTCTTGAATCCCCTCGATCCACTCCAGAGCCTTGTCAGACTTTTGGAAGAGATGTTGGGAGCAGCTTGCTTACCATATTGGATTTGCTGGCAGGACACACTGACGATGGGAAAAGACCACACATGATAAGGTTTTCTCTGTGGCTGTCTGGGGAAGCAGAAGAAGGAAGAAACACCAGTTTAAAGCACTTATCTGCATCTTCAGGTATTGTTCCCACTTGGTGCAAGGGTGGTTGGTGGAGCAGTGAAATGAACCCTACTGACTTCCTGAAAGAGATAGGCCTGGTTGGAGTGGATTCTAAAATGAACAACTTGCATAACCCATTATGGAAAGAGAAGGTATGAGCTACTCCTTTGCAAGTGCCCCCCTTCACTTACAGGAATCAATATCTGCACCAGGCTGGACTGTCTTCAGGTTGGTTGCCTAACTGCAACAAGATAATGGCTTTGTACCTCCTGTTCAGTTAGTATAGTGTGTACCCTTAAAGAATTCAACATACCCCAAAAGTATGTTCATGTGGTTACAACTTAGGACCCTTAGCTCTCACGTTTTCCCAAAGTAGAAAGGAGACTTTACTGCCTTCACCTACCTTGGAAAAAAAATGGTGCAAGTGAACCCTTGAATCTCAGCTGACACCATCAGAGAGAGAAGAGATCACATTCCTTTTCCTATCCAACAATGTTGTACATCATGAAGTGACAAAAAAAAGTAGACGTGTTACCTATATCATTAACATTCTGCATTTTGGGGGGCTTTGGAAGCTACAGGAATAGCATGCCAATCACTGTAAGACATTAACCATCAGCCAAAATAACATCAGTCACTGTTTTCAGTTTAAGAACATAGGGCAGAGGCATAAAAGATTTGTTCAATTAATCGTACGATTGAAAATTTTCCAGAGAGCTATGAGAGCTATGGATGCTTGTAAGATATAATAGAGTGCAGCACCCTCATCTTTCATGTGGAGGTCAAGCTCACAGAAAGTCAGCCCGCTGAGCAGTTTCTGCTTGCCACAAAATGAGGAATTGCATGCTGCAAGAACCAGCATCTGGGGGCTGCTTCTGAGAAATTCATGTAGTAAAGCACTTCAATAAAGTTGGCTTACCTTGCTGGTAGAATCTTGAAAACAGGGAAATGAAAGAGAGAGTCATAAAATGCCTCTCATGACAAAGACTGTAAAATAACTAGGAATAAAAATTTTACAAAATTAAATATTTTTATTTAAACATTTACCATAGTCTTCACTGTACTCAGCCCACTAGGGATGAAATCATCATCAAACAACAGAGTAGCAATAAGTACTTTCATTGGAAATGTTGCAACAGCAAGAACAAAAGGACACGCTCTGTCACCCATCAACCCACACCACATTTTCTGTAGCCATCTACCATTATTATCCAGCATGCAATTCACCAAGCAGCAAAACCATGGCTGTAGTTATTTACAGGTCACTGGAAGTCTGGCCTGAGCGGCAGTGGAGTTTTGGTTGTATTTCACAAAAGAGCTTTATTTATGTTTGACTAATGCAAGCACAACTGGAGGCTGATTTTTCTTTTTTTTGGCTTTTAGTATAAACACTCGTGGCAGCTCTCTATTTTGGGTGCAGACTGAAAAACAGATTGTTTTGTAGTTGCAGAAGACTGCTGGGTAATTCAGAGGACATTGTTATTGCAACTGAACTTTTCTTTCAAAAAAGCAGGAGGAGTGACTTTATTTTTTAATTCTGCGCAGTTTTATGTATACTATTTGCTCCAAGTATTTGATGTTTGCCACACTTGTTATGAGTTTCTCCAGAGAGATGCTGTCTTTTGGCAGCAAAAGATAAAGTTGACTTATACAAATAACTCACAGTACCCCAACAGTAATTAACAGTGATGCAATACCCATGTGAAAAAGAGGACTTGAAGAATTAACTGTTGAGTTTTCTTGACGATGCAGCTGCACTTTAAGAGAGAAAGCTCAACCCATCATACAACTCCATTGTGTACATTAGAGAAAAAAGCTTGGCAAGAAACATTAAAGATTTTTGCTAAAGAGATACAAATATTTTGCAAGGTCAAAGTGCACTGAGGCAGGCTGTACTTACTTCCAAGGAAAAGTAGGCAGTATGACAAAGAATCAGTAATATTGTTTTATCTTTGTTTTCACACTTCATCATCTAAGAACGATTGTCTTTTTCAACCTACTGAACTGACTTAAACCACCCCAACTCTAAGTTAACTTTTACTAAAAAGACAACCTAATCTCAGGAGTTATCTGCGCTTATAGTTTCAGTGCGGCTCTACAGAAGGCCAGTATAGCAATTTATAAACTGGATTTTACTATTCTACAAAGTTCTTATGCAGATCTTACAGGTCGAAAGAAAATGAGTAGTTTGGTAAGTAAACAAATGACTGAAGCGACTGTTTTATAGCGCAATATGAAACTTGACACTGTTTTCTGCTGCCAGTATGATTCCCAAGAGAGATGGATAAATTGTGGTCAAGACCTGGACAGGTTAACTAGTGGTCATCAGTGCTGGTGGTACCTTTATATACAAAAAAAAAAAAAAAGGATACTATTGGACAGGGCATTTGAAATTTAATACCAGACATGAAACAAGACATCTGTTGGACTCTCATTTGTTTCTCTTTGAATGGGCTTTAATTGAAAGCTCAGTGAAAAATGCAGGTTACATTCTTAGTGTTATCAATAGTTTGTAACAGCAACAACATCAGAACAGTGATGCATCTAATATTTATACACTTTCTAATTTTAGATGTCTAAGAGCAATACATTATCAGATATATATACACACAATTTCAAGCAATTAAAAGTAAATAATAAACCCCTCCTCCCAAAACCCTGAAACAATATATTTCCTTACACTAATAATGTCTTTTTCACATATACTTGACAAAGAGTCTTTTTAAGTTACTTATCTTAAGAGTAATCTGTTAATGGAGATCCTGGACCAGCCCCATTAAAAGTTCAGTTTTAAGTTTATACAGCTTGTTAGCCACATAACCAGTGTGGCTTTACATTGTAAACAAATCCCAAATGTCTACAATGACTGGAATTAGTTTTGTGTAAAGGAGATCTACGCATCTCGTGAAAGAATAAATTTAAACCAATACATTAAAAAGAAAGAAAGAAAGGTAAAGAGTTAATTGACAAACAAGACAGTTTTGGGGGATCAGTTATATGATTATTTATAAAACAAGTTAACTTAATGGTAAGATTCTTGTTTTCTGTAAAGAGAGGTTCTGGTTCATCTAACTTTAGCTGCTCTAGAAATATGTTCTTTTTAAAAAAAGGTTTGATTTGTGAAATTCAAAAGCACAGCTTCCAACTTTAAAAGCTTGCCCTTTGGCAGTATGAGTACAAAATTTACTAAAAGTATCTCAGGTGGTTGTTCTGTCTCATACTGTGAGGATAGCTGCACTAGCGTTTGGAAACCTCAGCATATGCACAGATGCAGTAAGCATAAAGCTCACCTACACCAGGGACGAATCACCCCGCCCACTGCAGGACTAAAAAAGGCACAACAATAGGCACCTAGAGAAACTCAAGTGAAAATAAAACCAGAAAACTGGAGACAGAAGTGGAAGGTAAGCATAGTTTATAGTTATCTTGAAACTCTGGCCATCTTGCTTGCTGCTATAAAAATCACAAATAAAAATCTCTTAAACTTATTGAATAGGAGCTTATGTAAGTCCAAGTGGAAGGCAAGGCTGAACAGAATCCTACGGTTTAGTTAACTTGTGTCAAATGGGATGCGAAGACAGCTGCAGCTTTCTGACAGAGGTGATCGAAGATGGCTGATAAAGTTTGCAGTAGCTCATAATGTCCCATCTGGTTTATTCACTTGTTTGAACTGTCTAAAGGGCCAACTGCAGTTTAGTCATGTTCCTCTGGTGCATGTTGTGATGACGAACTAATTCATCAGACCTGGCAAATTTTTTTTGACAGCTGGGCCACCGGCAACTGAAAGGCTTTTCACCTGTTAACAAAACACCCTGTTATTAACTGGGTATACAGCTCGCCTGAGACACTGCTATTTGTTTTCTTTCTTCAGGGTTGTGAGGAGCTGGGCAGAGCCCCTGTCAGGAGGAAAAGCATCCCAGGCTGACCTGAGAGGGTGTGGGAGTGCCCTCAATTCCTGCACACATCAGCACTCTGTGCTTTTGTACATCTCTCTCAGCTGATCTTTAACAACAGCCTTTTCAGATGACGTAGAACATCTTGTAGTGGTTCATTCCTGAAGACAAGCCCTTACTGAACACCACGTTACCATGTCTGTGCTACTCTTGGCTCTCAAACAAACTAGTTTCAAAGTCATTCTGGCATTTGCACAAGCTTCAGTCACACCTCAGACTGGTGCAGACACACTGCTAGGCACTGTGAAAATTGTCGGTGATGATTTAGAGCTTGACCTCAAGTCAAGAAGAGTTTTCCCAGCTAGTTCAATGACTTTTGGCTTAAGTTCTTTAAAACTGGTGAGTGTAAGTGAATATGGTAGAAGCAACAGAGTTCAGCATGAAGTCTGCTGAGCAAGACTGAAAGTTTCCCAGTACTATCTAAATAGATTCATATGTATAGGAAATGTTAAAGGTTCAAAATATTTGGTATTTTTCTAAGAATCCCATAAGCATAATAGTCACTAGAAATGACCCCAAGCAAAGCACATTCAATTTTAACAAGAATTGTCATCATCTTTTTATGATTTAATCTGGTGTCTTTATTTTCTGTAGTGTTTAAGTGGAAGTTCAGGCTACGTTTCTGATGCCGCAGGAATGCTGACAGAGTGCTTTCATTAGCTCAGAGCCATGCCCAGTAACTCATGTTTCTTTGAGAATTGCATTTTCTTTTTTTTTCCCCAAAGTAGATGCAACATTTTAAAGTAGGTTCAGCTCTGGGACTGGGCTCTTCAATGCTGCCTACAGACCTCATATTCTGCAACTCCAGACACACTGTTGGGGAACAAGCTCACCCAGATTGCTCCTTTTTGCCTCACACTGTGCATTTCACAAACATCCAAATTCAAGCAATAGAGGATCTGGCATAAGTGTGTATTTCTATTAGCGAAATCCTGTGCAATATATTTAAGGGAGGAGGAGGTTAAATCTACTTTATCCACTCAAAATATATGCTGGAAAAAGCAGCAATTGTCTCACATGAGTGCATAAAACAGTATGGGACAAAAATGATCAGGTGAGAGCAAGTGGTAAAAATCACAGATTGCATAAAGTGGTCTTCCTTCATCCCAACAGCATTAGCAAAACCACTTGTGAACTGCTGTGAGCTATCTAGCACTGGCCAGATTTTCACTGAACAACCACAGTAAAAGCAGCACAGTTTTGCTGTTTCACCAGCAGTTTTGGTTGTCTTCTTGCAACAGGGGGCAGCAACCTTTGTCAGTTCTGCACAGAGCACAGATTACTTTGTACAGCTCCACTGTACAGATACCAAAAATCACATTTCCATTGCTAAAACAAATGCACTTGAATTTGTAGCTCAACAAGTAGCTTGGCAGTTCACTTAAAATTAGGATGGAGTTAGATGAAAGTCACATGTGCTTGGCTTCATCAAGACTCAACATGGAGCAAGTTAACTTGAGCTAGGTTCTTTGTTGCAAAATTGAGGGGGCACGAGGAAGAAGGAATGAAGCTAACAGGGGAACATGGAGATGAAAAATCCCCACCCACCATTTGTGCTCTTTCCACTCAGGATATGTGTATTTCACAGTCAAAGGAGCATGACACATCCAAAACCGCCGACAAGAGCATCATCACAGCAGAGCGCAGCTGGGTTGCAGAGCTCACACAGAACCTGAGCCAGTGGCAGGCAGCAAGCCCACGCAGAGGTCTGTGCTCTGAGGCTGTCAGGGCTCAAGTTAGACTGCTTTCAGCAATGAGTGTAGTGTGGGCTTGGATAACATGGAGAAAGGAAGAATGTGAATGGGGAAATGTGTTTCACTAGAAAAAGGAGAGCAAGCTCATCACTGATTTACCTAACCTGGGATAAAAAATTACTGGAATCATGAAAGTCATGAATTAGCAGATCAGTTAATGAAATGTGCTGGGGAATGTAATTTATCCAGGCTTGCCAACAGGTGACAACCACTTGCCATTTTGTTTCCACCAGAAAGTTATCTCTTCCTGATTAAAAAAATACCTTTCTTCAGGTGAATGCTCACAGACCCAGGCCCTGCAGCTCACCGTGAGACTATGGGGAGAACCCAGGAACACAGCCATGCCCTTTACCATTTGCAGATTGCAAGTGCAGATATGGCCACTACTTGAAGCAGTTTTTTGGCCAGTGCCACAGAAAATGCCATTGCTCTCAGGTGAAACATTTCCTTTATTAAAATTTCTCTGTTATCTTTGAAAGTCTTAAATATGTGTTTACGGTCCAGAAGAGATAAAAGAATCCTTAGCAGGGAGAAAAAGATTTTCAGGCTCCTTGTCCATCTGTACAGAGACTGAATTTAAAAGGTTAACGCCAGTACAGAAAATGCTGTGACACTTAGTAACACATCAAAGTGCTGGTAAACAAATATTTGGTAAAAAAACTGCATGCATAGTGGAAGGGAAAAGAAAATTCCAGTTCATAGGAATAATTCTAAAACTTAATACTAAATATAAAGGTTGCTGCAGTTGCTTCTTAATGGTGTTCACATTTCCACGAGTAGACTAAAATGGCCTCCTATTTTTTCCCTATATTTATATGAAATACTATGGTTACTACAAAAAGGTCCTTGAATATTTGAGTAAGCTTTTACTTTACTGTCTGTCAGGGTGAGTTTGCAAAAGGCACTCCTTTTATCTTCTGGAGAGATTACAGTACAAGCAGCAACAGCAAGAGCTTTGCTGTGCTATCCTGCATTAGTCTCAACTGACACTTAGGAGAAGCATGAGTAGGCACGAATACTTTAGATTACAGACCTCTGGCTGAAGCTAGAATTAAAATTTCTGTCTTGCAGGGGTTTTTCAGTAAAGGCAGTAGATCAACTTGACATTTGTGGGCTGAGACCATGATGTTCATTTCACAATAGCTGACAAAATGTGTTTTGCCAAGCTGAAACTTCTTTAAACATGAAGAAAGAAAGTGTAATTTCCAAAATCACCTAAATCCATTTGTGAAAAGTGATTATGACACTTGGGAGATGTGGTCACACTGAAAGATCAGCGCACTCTGAAATTATTTCTGCTGTTTTGAATACTTAACCCCTCATTAAGAGATTTTCTAATAATGTAATTTACAACAACATTGATTTAAACTTAAAAAATAAAGAAATATAAATGTGAATAAAAGTTTACGCACTTGTTTTACCTGTATGAGTCCTGGTATGAGTCTTCAGATGATCAGATCTGGAAAACTTTCTCTGACAGGTTTTACACTGGAAGGGCTTCACACCTGAAAAGACAAAAGAGGTCTATTGTTATATCCCAGCACCTTAGCGAAGGGTGAATGAAATCACATAATTCTGAATTTTCAAAAGTCTGGATTTTTTTTTGTACTAGTTATTAGCTCCTTCAGCTTCATGCCTACACATCACAGAAAGTCATTAAGCAGGCTACCATCCCATTATAACCTTCTCTTCCAGTGTCTGAATCTGAAGCATCCGAACAGCACCATGGTAAACAGACACCCACTTACATTGTTAATTATGATCCTGTAGATTTGAACTATTTGCATCAAGTATGAGCAAATATGACATAAGAACAATAGAGATGTAGAGATACATTTTTATATATTCCAAATAGGCTTATCTTATGTAACACTTCTACTACTTACTTTACACACTACACACAAGTCTTGGGGACTGCTAAACACGGATAAGTTACACTATGCAGTTGCTAAAAAGGTATCAACCCAATAGAGTACTTTTATCACCAGTTTTCAGAGACACTTCCTACATCTCTTGATAACACCATTCAAGTGGGATAGAACATCTTCAGCAAGAGAAGCAGGAGGCAGAATTCCACCACAGAACAGTGATTAAACCAGTTGTCAGGCCACGCCCTGAGAGACAGGAGACCCAAACACCATTTCTTGCTGTGACTCCATTGAAGAAGAACTGTGAAGCCCTTTCTCACATCCCATGCAGCATGTCCTCATGGTTCCACTCCTAGACAGGAGGCTGGGCTCACCACCATCTCCTCATCTGTGACTTTGGGAAAGGAAGCTGTCTCCCCTAGAGTCTAACCTAGACCTCCAAGAACTCCTAAAATGCTGAAATGGGCTATCTTGAAATTTCCAGAAAACTGTGTATGCACAAAAACCAACTTGTTGAAGTTAGACTGACCTCACAAGTAGTTTTGGCTGTCTCAGAACATTTCACCCAGTAAATGACTCATCAAGAAAGACACACAAGTCTAGCTAGAACCCAGACCCATTCACAACGGCTGCAGCTCTCTCTGCTGTCTTTATGTGAGCTGCTACTCGCCTTCTAGGCTACTCGTGCAATCCAACCAGATAGATCTTTGACGTTCCTCTCCTTGCTGCTCCTAGAATCCTTTAGTTGGCAGAATTCAAGAAAGGCTTAAATCTAAGCGTAAGTGGTTTGCTGAATTAGGGTCTTAAACATTATAGCTGGCATGGCTTTTGCTTCTCCAATTCTGTTTTCCACATATAAGTACGCAGTAATTCCACCAGCCCTTCAGGTTATGCATACGCAGCACTCACCTATTAGCATTGCCACACAAACACTGAAATACCAACAGTGGCTTTTATCAGGTTACTCGTTGGCAACTTTTTCTTGCAGAACCATTTAGGTTTTAAAATTGATATATCCCCTATACTGGGGACAGAGTATAAAGTAAACACTTTCATTAAGAAAGCTCTTTCAAAGAGATGGCAGTAGGGTGAAAGGGTCACCTATACAACCATAGTAGTGCTGAGATGCCAACAAAACCATTCAGCTACAGTCCTCTCCTAAAGCTACCTTGAAGAACTTGGCACTACAGGTATGGTGTATGAGCACCATCAGAAAGATGGATGTATAGAAGTACACTTTTCAGATTGCAATGAATCAAGATGAACTCTAATGAGCAGAGATGTGTTATCAACGAACCTGTGTGTCGTCTTTGGTGCCGTTTGAGTTGGTCTGAACGAGAAAACCTTCGTTCACAGTCCTTGAAATCACACTGATAAGGTTTTTCACCTGCAAAGGACAAACATTCTATCAGAAAATATGTCTAAGTGAGGGAATACATCAACTAGAATCAGAAGATAAAACATTACACTAAAAGACTTAGACTTCCCTCCTGTCTAAAGCAGTCTGGTAGTACAGTAGGACTCATTTGCAATAAAACCATACAACTACTTTGGAATCAGTGGGGAAAGACTGGCATCTTTAATCTGTCAACTCTAAAAGCATAGCCCATTAGGTTAAACCTAAAAAAAATCATTAATTTCTTTTAATTGTTTTCTTCTGGAAAAGAACAGAAATCTCTTGGTTTGTATTTCTCTGAAAACCATATTAAGCCCTTCCCACTTGTTTCACTAATACATAATTTATACAAGGCAATAATGTGCGGTCTGCTCTAAATTGGATTTAGAGCAAAAACTAAGCATCCATGAAGGTGGCAATTTTAAACACATAAATTAATTCAAAGAAAGTGAGTAAAATTCAACCACAGAAAAATACATAAAGAACCACTAAACAGAATTTCTTAAGTAGCTGCACATCTCTCACAGGGAAGACTGTGAATTATTGCAAAGCCTCATGTAAAATCAGACTCTTCCTCCACCTCCCATACAGCTCAGCAATGATACACGGGGTGGATTTTCTCTGGGATGAAAAGTGAGATTCCGACTTCTTTAAAAAATGAAATTACTACAGGCTAGTGTCTCAATAAACAATGCAAAGGACTTCACTAATCATGTAAACAAGGAAAAAGAAATACTTGAGGAAAGAGGGAAACACTACTGGCAGGTACCATTCCACAGAGTTGGTGAAAATTGGTCAGCACAAAAAGCCACAATCCTTATGCTGTTACAGGAGGAGCTGTATGATCTTTCAGATCTGATTCACATCTAGTCTAGGGCCTCTCTGCACAACACTGGAATCCCGCAAAAGTCTCAGAATTACATTTATACCTACATGAAGTCTGGTTACAGTGCCACAGCTCTCCTCAGAGACCCCAACACAACAAGTCATGAAACATCTCCCACTGCAATGCTGGGAGGAGCTGGGTTTTATCTGGAGGGTACACACAAGACCAGCTGGGATCTGCTTTGTCTACTGTGGAAAGCTGAGATGTGAAACAAAGGTCCAAAAGGGAGGACTTAAAGAAGAAAGTCAGCTGGGAAATGGGTGTAATTTCTGTGGAACTATTTTTAAACATATAACTTTCCTAAATCTTCATTATAAATGTCTGCATTTCTGATTTTATTACGATGAGGTTCCATCAATGAGGTTATTAAGATTATGATGAGGTTATTGTGATTTTATTATGATGAGTTTGTACTCTGGCTGCACAGGTATTCTGAGATACCAGGGCAAACTAGTTGTGTTTAAAGCAGAAGCCTTCTCATCTTGGTAAAAAGGTACAAGTAGCAGACTAAGAAGAGCAAATTCCTACTGGTGTGGCTAAGATCAAAATTTTACAAAAGCAAGTAAGTCTGCAGAACAAGCTAACTTCCTGCGACAGTCACCCAAAGGAGTTTACTGATTCTCAAACCTAGGTGTGGACAATTTCCATGTCTGCTGTGCTTAATTTATTAGCATAAGGGATTAAAATTGCCACAGGTGTTTGAAATAGTTCTGTACACTTTGACCGCAAGGACTCCCTGGGGTGTGCCTGCTTTTCAGAAACCACTTACTTCCAAGGAATTCAGCCCTTTGGCAGATTTAAGAGGGGGGATGTCAGCAGAGCAGAATGCAGTGACAGGATGATTGTCTGCTAATTGCAATATAAATGCAGAAGATGCTTAAGGAGGTATTTGAATAAAACAGTATAGAGGGTCTGATGGCATGCACATGAAAGTACTTCTTTTAATACTTTGAAATATAATCTTGATTAAATTAAGGACAAATTTAACCAATGCATATATTAAAGGAATCAATCATAGAGTTATGCTGACACTGCATAGAAAACAAAACAAACAAACAAACAAAAAGAGGCACAATATTTGACAGAAATACTTATTCCCCTTTCCTTCTACACCTTCCATGTCACCTAGTGCCAAGGAAAATGCCTGCCAAAATCAATGTCATGTACCTGTTTACCCTCCTAAGTCTCATCAGAACAGGACAACAGAAATGTCCCAGACTAGAAGTCATCTGTTAGTACCTCATTAAATCACTATACTGAGAGGGGTTAGAGCAGTGTCTAGTTTCCCCAGGACTATTAAAAAGCCTCTCCAGTAAAAGGCTGAATTCTCTCAATGTATTAAAAATATCCCATAATGCTGTCACCTTCCTATGTGACCATATACAATTTCAAAACAAAACTAAGAAGCTTCCCCAGTCCTTCCACCTGTGACTCAGGCTTCCATGATTATTTACATTTCATTACTGAAAAAGGGCACAGAAAAGAAAGGCTAAACTTGGTGCTTAATGAAATAGTCACAATGATAAGGGACAGAGGAATTACAGTTCTTTAATATTTACCAAAAAAAAAAATCAGAAAACCTTAACAGCAGAACAAGCATGAATAAGCCTTTGCACTTTTCACAATAAATGCTTCCAATAAAATAATCTTATTTGCTCAAAAATAGTTAACTTAAACTAGAGGAAGCATGCACATTTTCTCTGGAGCAAATTAATTTGACCAACCGCATGGGGAAACAGAATTTCCTACTGCTGTGGCAGTTGCACAAAATATTAATCATCGTTACATTTAATGAAGAAGCACTGCAAAAGCAAAAGCCTTCCCATTGCTAACAAGAAAACATGAGGAGATGGGCCTGATTTTGAAACCAGAGACTGAAATTCTGAATGAGAATCTGAAGGTTTGTCTATACTCCTTTCACCATTTGAAATGCTGCTTCTTGCACACTCATTTAGTCAAATGAGCATGACTCCATAATTACAACTTTACCTCACTAACACATCTTTCCATTCAATATAATTTGCTTTAGCAAACTGAGATAAAACCTATGCTTCTTTATTTAGTAAAGAGCCATTATACACAATGTTTTAAGTCATCTTCACAATGTAGGTCAAGTGTGAGATGTTATTACTGTTTTGAAACTAATCTTGTATTTGAAATATATAAGTATTCTTCTCTTGTTCCACAGAAATTGAAGTATAAAAGCAGGACACACCAGGTGACGCCAATGGTCCATGCAGCCCAGCAGTGTCCCACCGTGGCTCACTGAAGATGGCTGCAGGAGAGCAGAAGATAGCAAGGATGCAGCAGTGCTTTCCCTGGACTCTCACAGTTTTCAGCAGTTCACGAGCTAGCAACTTTCTAAGCCAAAGATGGCTTTCTATTTAATAGTTGTTAATGGAGCTTCTTTCCATTAATTTCTCCAGTTGTTTCGTGGACTCATGCATGTTTTGTTCACAGTCCTGTTTATGCAGAATGGCATTCCATGGCTTATATATGAAGGTCAGTATTTCAAAGCAACTCTAATGAAAGAGTGCTCTCCTAGAAGTTATCACCTGAGAGAAATTACCACCTCTTAAGAGGAGAGCCTGTGCAGTTCCCAGCTCAGGCACAATTATGCCCATTTATTTATTAATTGATCATATTTGTATACAGAGGACGTAGCTCTGTCTTTCAAAGGAGGTGTAATGATGAACTGCGGTAATATCTGTAAAGCATTTGACAACGGAGTGACAAACACCAGAGTAAAAGGAAATTTGCTCTTGTCAAAGCAAAGAAATCAGTGTTAGATGATAAGCATAAAAACAGTTACTAGACTGCATTAATTACACCCCTAGAGCCTCAGAAACTCATCACTGAGAGCTGAATCCCCTACCAAATAAAGGACAACCGTCCTGATTTACAGATTCTCATACTTCATTGTGGAAGCTCATATCTCTAGTTGAGCATATTTAGGCTGAAGAATATTCCTGGCAAACAGACAGAAGATATTTTCTCTGTAAAAATGCACAGCTTTCCATTAGGATAAATTCATTTTTTCCACTCTGTGGCACTGAACCCAAAGGGTGTCTAGCAAGAATGCTGGTGTTTCCACCATAAACAAAATTTATGGAGGGATGGACATCAATTTTTTTTCTGCAAAGAGGTCTCTGAATTCTGCCACAGGATGACAACTCTCATTACTTGCTGTTCTGTCAAAAAGTTAAATGTATTTTTGCATTTCCTTTCAGAGGCATATCTACTACAGCAAAATACATGAAGATAAGAACAAAGCTTTTTTGACTCTACATGTTTCAATAAAGGCATTGTTAACAATGGATAAGCAGTTTTGGAGGGTACAAAATGTCAACGAATTTTCAACTAAAGTATGTTGAAACATTGGTAAAACTGGCTACAGAATCCAACTTTGTGTTGCAATATTGCAATCAGTAAAGAATAGAAGATCTGATGAGCCAGTCCTCTGTAAGTATCTATTACGGAAAGAAAAAAGATAATCGAGAGCCAACATTACTCTGCAAAGATAATATCTTCTGGTTTAATATTAGATATATGGAACAGCTTGTTTTCAAATCATGTGTTCGTAGTTTTAAAAACTGCCCTACCACTAAACTAAGAAAGGTAGAAGAACTACAAACCTATGAGTGAATCCAGAACAGCCCTACAGGAGGACTAATAAAATTTTACGTTGACTGTAGAGATGTATACCAAACACAACATAATTATCCTCCAGCTGAGATCTGACAGCTTTCCTGGCTTTAGACTGGCTCCTCAGGATTCCTCACCATCAAAACACTGAAGCAGCAGTGGAAGAGACACATCACTGTTTAGAAGGAACATTAGCCATTATGTTTGCCAGCTACTTTCTGTCTAACATGCTAATTCCACTATGCATAATTTCTTTACCTAGTCATACTTAAGTATGACTTTACTCAAGTCATACTTAAGAGATCCCCTAACAAATAAAACCAAGTAGATGAAGAAGAGAAAGAAGGTGTAGAGAAGTGTGAACTACAGCTCCCGTAACTGCTATCAAAAGACACTCATGTTGTTTATAATGGAGATTGCTCTGCCCTTGGAGAAAACTGGTTTCCAAATTTTGCTTTTGACAATTAGCTTTTCCACAAGCAGGAGACACAAATCAGGGCTATACAGGCAGAGAAAAACATGAAATTACAAAGGAAACTGGAAGTGGATTTGCATCACAACAATTATTTCAACTGCCCAGGACTTTTGAAGAGCATGGAACAGAAAAAGACCTTTATGGCCACCAAGTTCAGACCCTCCACCACAACAAGCAGCCAAGAAAATATGTTAATTCAGAAGTGTTTGTAGACTATCCATTCAGAATGCTCCTGTATAGTATAGTTCACCAAGCACTCCCAAAAATTAGGCCTGACAGATGACAGAAGGAGTCAAGAAGCGAAGGGTATCGTATTCCAAGCCTCTATAGCAGCTGTGAATTTGGCAAGTAAAATTTCCAGACAATAATCATAGGAAATAGCTAGCACCCATACAATAGAAGGAAGACAAAAACCTGCCAGTCTGATAAATGAAAGAACTCCCTTCTGATGCTAAAGCTGAATGCATCAGCCAGGCAAGTTACCCAAGCAATTCTCATACCCCTTGCTTCCTCTCTTCATCTTCAAACAGGCTTGAAAGCTTACAGGGTCTTATCAATGGCAATATTTGTATCAGTAAATACAAACTTTGGTAATAGAGTTGGCCTTTTATGGAAAACAACTTGCAAAGGTTTGAGAAATAAGTAAGTTTTGTTGTCAACATACCAAAATACAGTGGCAGAAAGACCTAGGACCACCTACAAGAAGACATGTTTGAGGGGAAATAATGTTTACCTTTACCCTGTTCCACTATAGTGGAAACCAAAGAAAGAGCATGTGTGACCTTAAAGACAACAGAAGCTCTATGGAAGCTAGACAACCGTAATTCTATCCTCTGTGGTTTTGAGGGCTTTTGTGACTCTATATGGCTAGATTATATGCAGCATAATTCTGAAAATCTTCTCCAGTTAAGGGGAAATAAAGGGTGCAAACTGAGGTCCTTGTGGTATTTCCAGAAACAACATTGTGAAAGCCAAACAACTAAATGCAACAAAATACAGGACCAGAAAAAAAACAATGACTGTTAAAATACAGAGTAAATCAATTCACGAATGAAAGAAATACTGATTATGAGAAAAATTCAGAACTGTTTAGGCATGCTCAAGAAAAATACTGCAGTTAATGGACTCCAAAAGTTCTCAACATTTTCTTCTGTTTCAAGTTTATTTACAGAAAATAGAAGAGCATTTCTGTAGACTTTCATATTGGTTACAATCTAAATTACCTTGAATGTGTAATCTGAGCAACACAAAGATATCTATCTGAAAATTTTGTGACTTGCCATAAATTAAAAACATTTTGTAATGTTCATTTCTCACCTCTAAGTATTTTAGACAGCTAACTAATGTCACCACATGGTCTCCAAAAGGAACAGTTTGCAGCTATTTTTTAATGAAATGTTAGACAATCTGCTAGGTCACAACAACACGGACAGCCTTCCTGCTCTCTGTTTCATCCCTTTGACCTTCCATCACATTAATGCTGAACTGAACATTCATATATACAGGTTTTATCCACAGATTTCTAGATAGAAAGAATGGTCTAAACAAAAATATGATAGGCAATAAAAATGCATAAGGAGCATATCTAAAGCTATATCATAATTTTACACTTCTAACAGTATAAATCTCTCAACAGGGGAAATAATTCTGTTTATTTTTTGGCAAGGTGCAGCAAGGGGGTTGATTTCCACATTTTGAGATGTAACTTATATTGCTCGAACTCAGAGAGAATCCAGGTCTTAGCCTACTAATAACTGGCTTCGGGTTCAACTCTTCATGGAAAGATCCCATAGCAAGGAAGCTCATTTGCTAATCCCTGCCTCCACTCCCAAGCAGAAAAGGTTTACCCAGGAAGACAAGATGATGCTGAATGTTTAGGTTCCTCTTGCAGAGGAAACTCCTTAACAGTTAACAGCAGTTAAGATTTGGAGCAAGCTTCGATGCTCCCAAATATAAAAAAAAAGTTCACAGTCCTGTGTGATGCCCCTATAAGAGTAAGAGATGGGGGGAGGTGATCTTGCTGTCAGCACCACTCTGTGGTTTTCTTCACTAGATTCAGAGTCTTCTGTATCCAAGAGGGATTGCCTGCATGACAGTGCACATACATACCTCATCTGACAGAGCCTCACTGCCCCTGACCTGCCAGATCATTTCTTGCACCTTATGCTATTTTAAAATCACCCTGTCCACTTTGCTGTCCAGTGCTGCAATGTGATTTATACCAACCCATGCTGACACTTACCAGTGTGCTTTCTGCTGTGCATCTGTAAATGGGACAACTTAAAATATCGCTTGTTACAGCCAGGGTACGCACACATGAAGGGACGTTTTTCATTTGTCTCGCTTGCTGATCGGACAATAGTTGGAGCTACTCCTGGAACTCGTCGGACATCCTACAATGACAGAGACTTGCTAATGCAATTTGTATGTTCCTAAGCTTTTGTTTAACATATTCAAAGACAAACAATCAGAGGCAGTTCTCTAGAAAAAAAAGAGATATTTCAATATACTGTACTGCAAACTCTCAGTTTTTAATTATACATTAATGAAGTACAACTTCAGTATACCTTAATCTGTTCTTTGCAGAGTATTAAAATCACTTGGAGGTGAAAAGTAATGAATTTTACTTATTAAATTCTCTCACCAATATTTACATGCAAGATTAAGTGAGCCACATTCTGACCTCATGTATAATCACACAATCCTGGAAGGAACCTCATTGGCATATGAATAGTTTTAGGTTTATACTAGAGTAAGACTTAACAGCACACATCACAGTAGCACCCTCCTCTTTATTTTACTCATATGAAGTTAAAGTACAAGGAAATGAATGTACTAGGTTAATGCAAATCAGTAAAAAACAAAACAGGAAAGATTGTCTTGGTGGAGCTAGCGAACAGTTCAGCCTTAATGCATTTTTGCCACTGTCACAATGTTCCATTAAAGGTGATCTTCACCTTCTG
Source organism: Piaya cayana (assembly GCA_013389865.1). Lineage (NCBI taxonomy): Eukaryota > Metazoa > Chordata > Aves > Cuculiformes > Coccyzidae > Piaya > Piaya cayana. The sequence goes on from WAAB01001995.1 coordinate 361,998, forward strand.
GGGTAATCAACTTCCTCAAATCATCTCAGCTGCTTACTTTTATTCACTCAACAAAAGCTGGCTCACAAGCCTATTTCTGGGAGTTTGCCACTGAATAATGACTGGTTAAACCATGCAGAAAAGGAGAAAAGATGCTACCTAAAAACATTGATGTATGTTGGCAACACAAAGCAACATAGAAGGGAAATATTATGTAATGACTTTGCCATCAGTTTTTTAAAAGTCCATCTTTTACAGTAGTAATTATTGATGATATGATTGTTTCAGAAAATCCCTTGAAAGGTAATTTCCTTCCAAATATTCGCTTATTACTTAGTCATTAGGAAACAATCACTTATTATATTTTGTTTTAAGGAAATATGTTAGAATTACTAAAGTTTCAGAAAGCCATAAAACCAAAATGTCATTCAACACTTTCTTACACACAGTTATCAGAGGTAGTCCATTGTAATCTCAGAAGCTTCGCACTGCCAAAGTGGCTGGATCTAGAAGCTGGATCTTATATTTTGGACCATCTTGAGAATCTGGTAAGGAATATTGCCTCACAGATGCATTTTAGAAGGAGAAATAAACAATTTTAAATGACTGTGTCAGAAAGAAATCTTACATCATAGTCCAGTGGCTTCAGCAAAGTTGAGACACTCGTCCAAATCATTTCTTGATAACACAGGGAAATTGTAGACCAAGGATGGATTTATAAATAGCACTGAAGTAGTAAATGAACAATACAGACAGGCAGCAGTTTTACTTCCCTGAGAAGAATGCCCTACTATACTCACTTGTATGCCTCTAAAAACTCCATGGGTGTGTATTCTGTACTGGGCCCCACAGCTGTATAACATGGGAGCACTGTGGTTCTCATTTTCATATCCTGCTGTATGGCTGTAAATAAAGAAGGGAATAATGGAGAAAAGAAATATTTTTCAGTGCTCAGCTCCATGTGACAGGTTTCATTTCTTAAGTCGGTGATAACACATGCAGAGTTCATTTTTATAGCTAGGACATCCAAGTTCAAATGAAATGTACCAAAGGAAGCCTGCACTGGCTTCAAGTCTATCTGCTCCTGCTGGCACAATGCACTGACTCCATCCACACATCTCTTAGCATCCATTAAGACAGTCCAGTACAAAAAAATTGTCATGATCTGAACTCTGATCTATTTCCACAAAGATTTTAGGTAAGAGGAAAAAATCCGCATAGCAGCATAACTTTGTCATGTGCACATGTACACATTATTTATCAGCTAAATGTGGGGCTGGCTATTGCTAATATCTTTTGGAATGAGCAAAATGCCTCAGGTTTCACATTAAGTGCAGTGGATTTTTGTCAGCACCTCATGACTCAGATATTACCAGATACTACCAAGAAAGTGATGACATTTATAAGAATAGCAGTCATGTACTCATAAACAGAGATTACAAATCAGTGTCCAAACTATTTATCCCACATATCAACTTGCAGGATGTACTACAAATTAACCCTTTAAAAAAATTTAAAAACCAAAACCAGCCTATCTCTACTAGGTATAAATATTCAAGATTTCTCAACACCACAATAATTTTAAAAATTTGTAATTTTTGCTGTGTTTGGGGGTGTTACAACCATATTTTTAATCTATTTATTCTTCAAAATCCTACATTCCTCTGTCCAAATTGTCATGAACATTGTTGCATTTCCTGTTTGCAACCTTTTTCAAGCTGAAACTAGGTAAATAAATGTTAGGGGTTTTATTTTTAAATTAGTATTTTACATTAGTGTGTACTTTGCCACATGTATTAATATATGTTGGCAAGAGTAAGGGTTCATGTTTTACACTGCACTAGAAATTAGAAAGCCCAGAACAAAGCCCAAGGGCACACAGCTGGGGACAAAGATGGATACATAGGATGTTATCCCAGTCTTTGCCAAATGCTTGCAATAGCAATTTGAAGGGGTCCCTGAGGCCCAGACTCTCATTTCACTGGTCCTTCCCTTCTCTTCACTCAAAGTTCATGTGCAGAGTAGAATTACAAGGAAGTTTTAAACCTCTTAAGTGATTTGCAGAACAGCCAGTAGAGCTGGAATGCCCTAAACGGTTTGTGAGCCTCGCTAAACAGGAGGGGAGCAGTATTTGTTAACTGCTCTTACTGCAACGTGTGGGTCATATTCCTCCTTATTCATCCCCATAGTAGCTTGCAGGTTTGCTCCTTCAGAGCAAGTCCTTTGCTGCCTGAAGTACTCAATTCAAATCCTGTCCCCACCTGGCTATTCAAAACAAAGGCTACACCTTGTAGGAAGGTGTATTTCAATTTTAACTGGCAAATAGGTGATCATAACAAAATAAGTTATAGAGTGGTGGCAAGAAAGTAGCTCTGATCTGTGTAATAATGGACAAAGGAAGATACCATTATCTAATTTAAATGGATTAATCTCTTCTCTAGATACGTACCATGTCCAAACAAATATGGTCTCCTTTCTGCTCAGGGCCCAGATGTAGCCTTTTATTCCCTAATACAAGTAACAAATGACCATTTGCTCAATTCATGTTCCCCACCAGCACTGAATTTTCCTCTCTATTAAAATGCAGCAAGCCCATAGATGTCAAAAAAAAAAAAAAAATAAATAAAAATAAAAAAAAACAAAAAATGAAAAAAAAAAAAAAAAAAAGGGGGTTTAAATGCACCCAACTCATGACGATACCCACATTGATCACAAATGAAGCAGTGCACTTTAAAAATGAAATTAAATGAGAAGTACCATTTATAAGGAGGGAGTTCCACAGTGGAAGCTACTGCTGATCTGTAACACAGCAGCCATTCAAGGGTAAATACCAACTTCAGCATTAGTCACCCTCAGTAACCATGTAACTTCTCATTCACACCTGTGCCAGCAATCTTACACATTACAATACACAACAGGCGGAAAGTTAGATAAGAATTCCCACACTAGAAAATTTAGAAGGAAGAACAGGAATATGCAGTAAAAGCTTACACCATAAAACACAGCCTAACTTTCCCTCCAAATTCACACCTTTTTCATCTTTCACTGATGACTGCTTCTGTAAAGACCAGTCAGTTCTGAAATAATTCCTCACAAGAATAAGAAGTGTAACAAAGACCCTGTCTGTGCCCTCAAAAACAATGTCTCTGTGACTGGGAGGTACCTTCCAGATGATCTCCATATCGATTTTTATTGCACAGTTGGGATGCCTTCCTCAACATTCAGCCTTTTTCATATTTCCTCACATTATTTCTAGTTATATTTTACTAAACCTGTACATGCAACTGCAAAGCCTTGAAGGTTAAAACCTGTTTTCTGAGCCTCTTGATCCATAATATTCTAAGTAATGAATAGCCATCTACTTAACCAGCTCCCTAGGAGAGATTCTTTAATAATCAGGTACTCTAGTTCCCATTTTACACTGGGCACATTTCCATCAACACTGACTAGTCCTCAGTGTGGTCATATGGACAATGACAGCAAAATGGATCACATGAGATTTCTTGGTTAAAATGCTACTCATTCCCTATGAAGCACTCTGGAATAATCTGACCTTCAGGAAGCTGGAAATTAACAGGTGAATGTTCTTTCCAGGCAGTGAAGAAACTGGAATATTGAAGGAGGAGTATTTGCAAACTGTCCCTACCTCACTGCTCTCTTGAGCTTCAACCTTCACCCTGAAGTAACAGTAACTTCCCTGTAAAATACAATCTTTTTTCTTCCAGCTTCTTTCCTCAATGCACCCATAATGGTCGTCACAAAATGCATACCACAGTTTGCACAGTTGGCTTTTCTCATATTGCTGCATTTCATATATTAATATAAAAGCACTGATAGAAGAACAAATATAAATCTCCTAAATACATTACTGAAACACCTGCTTTATTGTAAACAAGAGATAATGATCAGATGCAATCCCACATGCATGAGTAATATCTCTAAGGTCCCTTCCAACACAAACTATTCCATGATTCTATTCTATGATACAAGTAACCGATGAATTTATGCCTGCAGTACATTAAGTAAATGGAAATCTTAAGTGGGCAGGAGATTCCTTGACTTTCATCCTTTCTAGCCACTCTGTATTTATCTAAGCAAAGAGACAATGCCTTATATGCTTAGGCCACCAAATGAATATGAATAATAATGAAAAATCATCTGGCTAGATTCTCATGACAGTCTAGATCTGCAGTAAAACATTGCAATGTGTGTGCTGGTTACTCAAAATCCACTAGCAATATACTCATGATAAATTAAAAAGAAGACATGTTGGAGATTATACCGTGCTGTTCAGATGAACAGATATAGTTGAGGGTAAGTAAACACTGATACTCCAGCAGAGAAAGGCTTCTGGGATCAGGACCCACGTGTTCTCTCCCAGCAGGATGGGCTGCTCAGGCAACACCACAGCAGCCTGGAGAACAGCCAAGAGAGCCGCTCACTGCCCTGCTGCAAGTGCACTCCAAGCACGGCCAAGAGCACGGACAAAGCTCCTATGCTGTGTCTTCCCCTGCTCCAAAGGCTGAGCAGCCCCCAGGAGAAACTCAGCTAAAGGGGACAGCTAATCAGGGACAAACAGCTGAATTAACCAAAGAAGGAAAAAAAATAACCATGCCAGTAAGACCCAAAGTTAGAGTTAGAGGGACACTGGACTGACCCCTCCACAAGTCCTAAAAGGAGTCAACACAAACCAAGGTAAGATACAGCCAAACTGTCCTGCCAGGATCCAACAGAAATTTTTGTTCGAACAAGGACTGAAGGATTTGGCCTCACAGCCTAGTTCTGCCTTTACTTGTAAATATACAACTCCCTTTAGCTTCAACGGGGACTGCACAAAGACAGAACTGGGCTGTAAATATTTAGAATTCGTGTTCGTTGGTGAAAAAAAGGACCCAGTATATTTTGTTCTCTGGTTCTAGGCAGCCAGAAACAGACCTGGAAACATAGCCAGATAACTGGGAAACAAAGACTGATACTTCTGCAACATAAAATGCTAAGCAAGCACTCTGTGTTGTATAGTATTAGAGGCGCTTGCATTTACCATTAGCCCAGCAAATCCTTAACACTCGGAGAGTAGCTCTTTTAAAATGATTAATCTCAAAGTTGTACAGATTGTACAAAGATTAATAAAAATGAAGGCTTTACAGATGAGAATGTGTGATGAAAAACAGAACAGCTTTTGAGAGTTGTATCAATCTAAGTGGTTGTAAAAAAACCTCATAAAAGATGACATTCTAATCTGAATATTTTAAAAAATAATCAAGCTGCAATTTCTCTCTCACACCATTTTTACTTTGTTAAACTGAAATTGTCTGTCTAATGTATAAAGCAGTTACAACTTTATCTGAAGAGTTAAGCCTTTTATTATTATTTCATAAACCAAAAAAGGGAAGCTTTAGGGCATGCTGAGAAGGGTTAGAAAAATTCAGATGAAATGTGAATACACATTGATTCATGAGATTCAGACTTGGAAGAATAAAAAAAGCCAGAAAGCAAGATTACATAAAACAGGCACCACATTAAGCTTCGATTTAATTGTGTTTCAATGCAGGAACAGGAATTTTAGGGTTTAGAAACGGTGCCAAAAATGAGGCAAAGTGAGGGTGTGGGCTAGTCCCGTTGATAACAGAACATAAAGGAAGAGAAGTAGAGTTAATTCCCTCTGCTAAAATATTTACCATCCTAGCACCCTGGGAAAAATATGTATGGAGACAGCAAAAAGATTCTGACTAGTTATATAGAAGATCATGTTTCTGCCTGTTTTTTATCTACTACTATACCGAGTATGGAGTATAAAGCTGTGTTTTTATCTGCACTTTCCAAGGCAAAGGAATATAAAAAAATGTGGTTTTACAGATCGCATCTCTTCTGCCATCTTCAGTGAGAAAACCAGCTGGTTCATGAAAAGAAGGCACTGGATTTTCAGACAACCGTGGTCCCTCCAACTTCAGTAGTCTTTGTTTGGTTTGGGTTTTTTTACTATTGACCTGAGTAGAATTGGGTTTTCAACCAAGGCTTCCCTTCAAAATGAGACCCTCAGCTTTCAGTGGGAAAGGGAAAATTCAGGACTAGAGAAAACAGGTCATTGTCCATGTCCAATTCATGTTGATTGCAGACCTGAAACCAAGTAGGTAGTTCTGCACCCCCTAATTTTACTAATAATACCACCAAAGCTAAACAGAAAAAATTTTACCTTTCACTCCTACACAAAATAAGTTTTCACTGTCCTGTTTTAGATGTAGTCTTAATAGTGTTCTACAGAGATCATGCCTAATTTTCCTTCCCGTGAGTCTGAGCCAACAGCAGTTTACACAAATGACCTGACAGCTTAACACCAAAGAAACCCAGAAGGAAAACAAAACCAAACCAAATATTGTTTGGTTGTATACTCAATTTCAGATCACTATTGGAAATAGGAATCAAAACTTCTTACTCCAGCAGATTAAGAAAAAACTATGGAACATTTCTGCTATGTCTTACTGCTGGGTGTGTGCCTATACTTCTTGTCCAGCATGCCGTATCATTTCCTGCTTTGCATAAATCATTTCCATGTCACTTTTATACATATCCACCAAAACATCAAGGAGAGTTTTACAGTCACAAGCTCTGCCTCTACAACACCACTATGAAGGAGAGCAGTATTTTCCACATTTGACAAATAAGAAAGTAGCACAAAAACACTAAAGGCAGAAATTGAGGGGAAATCTTTCACAAACATGGGACATCTGTTTTCAGATGTCCAGTACCTGAATTCTCAGGGCAATAAGAAGAGGACCCGCTGACTTTCCTGCAATAGCATGAATCTGATCTCAGCTGCTCCAAACAAAATACCACAAAATGATGAACAAACCACCGGCAAACGGTCTGACGAGATAAATTCCAGTCCCACGGTGATGTTCACTGCCTTAACCATGAAGTTTTCCTTCCAGATCCTTGAAGCTGCTGGTCTGAAAACAAGCCAGCCTTCCCTCTTGCCTACTCAAAGTTCAGAAGGTGACAGAGAAGCCCCTGAACAAACTACACATAATCAATGCATCAGTTCACAAGGCACCAAATATGGACTGCCCTACCCCTACCCCTACAGGAGTTGTAAGCACAACTTGAGGTCAATCTTTCTTATTCAGAACCTAAAATCTACAACACAGATTCAAGTCACTTGGACTGTATGGTAGCAGCAGTGCGTTGCTTTTTTCTGCAGAGAAAAATCTTCACAGAGAGAAGCTCATTTTGGGTCATCAGACTCCCTTCTGCTTTACCAATAAGCAGAAACAGCTAGAATTCAAATTTCAAGATCTCCTCCATGTTCTTGGGTAGCCTGGCTGCAGCCTTTTCTATCTGCACCCACATTTACACCTCTCTCCTCTTCCCCTGCCAGTCTCTCACGTCATTACACTCTGCCAGAAGACACCACCTCTGTTTTCTGTGTCTCTCCCCACCACTTCGTCATGGTTGGCCAGGCACTTTATTCCATACCTTTTACTGCCCACCTACTGCTGTGCCTTCTGCAGCTCCCTAACACACCCACTGAAAGCACTCAAAGACTAAAAGCCACGAAGACAAAAACACTTTTTGCCCTCAGCTCCAGTATCTGATGTTAAAATATCCAGAAAGGGGAAAAAAAAATCAGGAAAAAATAATCTTCTAAAAAGATTAAAGCCTTAAAGCCACAGGCTCAAGCAGGCTCCGATCAGTTAAAATCACTAGATAGGTTAGCTGCCAGGCTCTTGCTTCTGATCACACACAAACAGGACTGTTCATAAGCTCACAGCGCAACAGGAATGCTTTTCACAACTAAAAAGGACACAGCTTTGGCCACCTGACAGTATTCCTTGCCAGATTTCAAACTTTTAATCTGGAGTGAGGAGATTCTTGAGCTGATCAGTCAAATACTGGCAAGAACCTAAACAGCTAAAACCAGAACGCTCTCAGATAAACCTCTGGATAACTTAAACATAGAAACTGCTAACTAACTCTACCTGAAGCACATGGCAAGAGCATTGTTTCATTATATAAAACTCACACTGAACATGAATACAGAAAGCCAGCTACTGAACTGATTGACTGTCAAGTGCAAAGCCTGTGACCCATAAGTTTTATACAATTGCAGAGTTCTCTAACTATTTGCAGAACTTACTGGAAATGTTTTCTTCCTTCTTATAATGCGCAAAAGTCTTACTGAAGCCAGGATCTTAAGTGCTGGGGAGAATTCAAGGCAAGGAGCTAAACAAGGACTGTCATCGTTGGGCAGAATCTAGAAGCTCCATATTTCAACAGAAAGACTGATTCCAAAATTCTTAAATTACAACTACAAGATTGAGAAAAGCATCTGAAACACTAAACGCCTGGGAATCACTTATGAACAGTTCATATATTTTAAAGATGTAAATCTTGGGAAGAATACCTTATGTTCATGGCAACTGAGATTGGAGGTACTGTGTATTGTAACTCTCAGCCAGAAAAGACAGATAACTATTTTGGCTCATATTACCAGTGATGAGGCTATGTCTAGCACTGATTTTCCACAGATTCTACAATCTTGGCCTATACCAAAACTTTCAGCTTTGTTTTACCATAGATCATTCATCTTGATTTCTTTTCCCCCCTCCTCCTTTCATGCATCCTAGGTCACATACTTCACACTGCTAACAGTCTGACTCCTGGACAAGTAAGAAGCCATTTATTTTGCTCAGTACTCCTTTAACATTTCTATTGTGTTTCTTTTTTTTTTTTCACTGAGTTCCCCAAAGAATAACCTCTTCCTTGCTTTAATAACTTGGACCTCAGTCAAGGTTGATGTGTTTCTCCATTTTGCAGGATATTTTCTTCAGAAGAGACAAAACAGTGTCTAATATTGCAATGACTGATCTTTAAAGGGTACGGTTTAAAGAGGATATCAAAAACACTCATGGAAAATAAAAGTAGGAAATAACCTTTAAAAAGAGATCAGTAGCAAAGTCACTGAACTGTACGTAGTGGTAGGGTGTGGGTGGGGATCTTCTAAACCAAGAGAGTTCCTTGACAGATCTCTCAACGCTCGGTTCTCTAGTTCATTCTCATATAGTTTACTACACTGTCTTCTCCCTGTAACCTTCCAACACCACTCGCTAAGGATTGGATTCGATGACCTGTAAGGGTCCTTCCCAACCCAAAACCTTCTAAGGTTTGTGAATGAGCTAGAAGTAGACCCATAACATTTTTTTTCCTCTATCACACTACAGTGCTGTACACGAAGTCCATCTTGAACAAGGTTTTCTGATTTAAACCGGACAGAGGCAGATTTAGACTAGATCTAAGGAAGAATTTCTTCCTGATGGGAGTGGTGAGGCACTGGCACAGGTTGCCCAGGGGAGCTGTGGCTGCCCCATCCCTGGAGGTGTTCAAGGACAGGTTGGATAGAGCTTTGGGAACCCTGATCCAGTGGGAGATGTCCCAACCCACGACAGGGGGGTTGGAACTAGATGATCTTTAAGGTCCCTTCCAACCAAAACTATCCTATGAGTCTATGATTCATGGAAAACTACACGAAAGCAGACTTTTTCCCTCACTGTTCATGTCTATGAGGGCTTTTTCTCCTGCTTGAGTCTGTTGGCAGGCGCTTGGACACTGAGAACATCTCAAAGCAGGAAGGTGGTACCTACCTTAGGAGGGGGAATTTTCACAGCCAATTCTCTGTTCAGAGCAGAGCAGGCAATCTTTGGCGTTATCTAAGGTGACTCTTTGGCTCACGGTAGTGATGGCTTGTGAAACAAGGTGAAGTTACGCTACCGCACCACCCCAGCGGGTCTCAGCCCAACACACCGGAGCGGGGCCGCGGGAGGCACGGGCACCGCCTCCTTCGCCCTGTCCGCCCCCAGCACCCCGTCCTCGCCCCCCTGCAGCCCGCCGGGGCCCCGCGGCGCCTCGGTGCCTTCCTGCCCTCCCGGCCGCAGGAAGCCCCGCGGGGGAGCGGCACCGGAGCCTCTTCCCGGCAGGTGGGAGGGCGACAATGGCCGGGAGGAAGGAAGCCGGGAGGCGGCAGCGCTTGGACACAGGACGCCCGGCCTGGAGAAGGGAGGGAAAGGGAAGAGGGATGCTACGAAGGGGCGACGGCTCGAGGGCGAAAGCGCGGAAGGGACGCGCTGCCCGCCGGGGACCGGGCTCGGCTCTGCCCGGGGAGCCCCGTCTGCTGCCCTCCGCGGCCTGAGCCGGGCTGCCTGCTCCCGGCACAGAACGGGCACCGAACGGGCCAGCAACCCAGCACCGAAGTGGCCGGCACCGAGGTGGCCAGCACCCCAGCACCCAGCACCGAAGTGACCAGCACCGAACTGGCCAGCACACCGGCACTCTGGCTCCGAAGTGGCCAGCACTCCGGCACCGAAGTGGCCAGCGCAGAAGTGGCCAGCACCCCGGCACCGACCTGGCCAGCACCCCAGCACTGAAGTGGCCAGCACAGAAGTGGCCAGCACCCAGCACCGAAGTGGCCAGCAGCAAAGTGGCCAGCAGCCCGGCACCGACCCCCGGCTGGCACCACCTCTCTGAACAGCTTGTCGAGCTGCTGTCGGAACCGACCAGCGTTTTGCTGCGCTGGTGTTTGGGTTCGAGCCGTAACATAGAAGATCGAGTTCTCTCAGTAACACAGCTACGCTGGGGCAAAAGATGAGAAAGGAATAAAGTACCTTACCCCTTCAGTGTGGATCCCAAGTTCATTTGGTTCCAGGTCATGCATTCCAGCTGGGAGGTCATTTGGTACAAATTGTCACTGTTGTGAAAATACGTAGAATTAGAACAAATTAAAACCGATACGTCAAAACTTTTTTTTGTTGTTATTGTTTCTAAATAGATAAAAGCAGAAAGCGAAATAATTTATATAATATCCTTTATCGATGTAATAGGAATTTTTATGGAAATAAAAGAAAATAGTGTCTGTGGATTTTAAAGCGTCTTTTAATCTGCAAGCCTAGAACGGGAGACGTAGAACTTTTTCCTTATGGCAAAGCCATATCCGATATTAACACGTTGATATTAATAAAACGAATACAGGCTGCCCGGCAGGCTAACGAAGCCGATTATTTGTTTTTAAAAGGCAAATCTGTGAACTGTTCTAAGCAGGAGCGCGAGGGACCACGTGGTTAATGGAGTGAAGCCGCTATCGGGACTCGTGATGGATGTTACTACATCGAGCGGCTTGACAAGCGGGAGAAAAATGGAGTGGCTGAGCGATAAACGAAGCCCCCCGTTGGAAAAGGCTCTTTCCACGCCGCAGGCGGCTCTGGAGGACCGCGTCTTCCCCGCTTGGAAGAGGCAAAGCCGGGGTTGGGTTCGGGGCTCCCCGGGAGGGCTGCCCGGCTCCCCCCGAACCGCGGGAGCCCCCAGGCTCTCAGCCGCCTCCGGGATTGATGCTGGGGAACAGCCGCGCACAATAAACGCGAGTCTCCCCCTTGATTAATTACACCTAAATTCGCCGGACTTACGCGGTGAATTTATATAGTTCTGTTATTAGAAGAGGATTTTTTTTTCCTTTTTTTTTTCTTCTTCGTGGCAGGTAGAAGCGACCTAAAAAAGTCAGATTCCAGTGGGAAGCTTTTGCATATAAAAACAAATTAAGTGACTTCAATCTCAAAGTATGCATAATATCATTTGTCAGTATCACTGGACACTATTATTCATTAGTGAGTCTGAAGTGCTATTATGCTACTACAATGTCCTGCATATCAGCTCAGGAATTGTTAAACTCTCCTGCAGTTTCCCCATTCGCAACAGCAGTCCGTGCTGGTCTGTGCCAACTACGTTTTGCAATTCCACGAATTCTTCCTGTAATGCTGCTGTAATTAATTCCTCCAGGACCCTGATTTTTATTAGAAGTGCCCGCCCGATGCATTTACAGCAGGAGATTTCCCTTTAACTTTCCTTCGCTTGACAGTTCATTTATAAGAGCCTCCCCCACAATATCCACTTTCCCCCCCTCCTTTGCTTTTTCATAAAGCAATACACTTATTCATCTTGTCACTAGCCCGCAGCCACTGTATCGCAAGCCGCCTTTGGGTGACAGTGTCCAAAACAAACCCCTCGGGACCCAGCGCGGTGTTTCACCTCCCCGGCTGAAGCTCCCACCGGCTCCTGCCCTCCCCGGCTTTGCGGCTCCGGCCACAGATGAATCGCGGAGCCCGAGCTTGTTGCAGCCTTTACAGGGAGAAGCTGCGGGAGAGACCCGCAGTCTTCGGCCCCCTTCGCCCTCCCACTGCAGCTGCGGGGGGGCAGGAGCCGGGGGGAGCAGGCGGTCACGGCATCCCGGTCCCTTCACCCCACGGCAGCTCGATCCCCGCACCCCACGGCCGCCTCCCGGTGTGCCTGCAGAGGGGCACCCCCCGCCCCTCCCGCGGGCTACAGAGAGGGGCCGTGAGTGCTCCTGGCCCAGAGGATAAAGCTCTTTTCTGCGGGGATGCTGAGCTCACGACTCCGCGAGTTTTACATCTCGAAAATCCCGGGATTGCCCAAACTACGGCTAAATCCTCCTCGCCCCAGCGCTCCCGGGGGCGTTTGCCCGGGGGCCACCGGGCACCGACCCCGGAGTAAACATCTCGCCTCTGACATGTGATGGAGAACAGGACATCCCTGACTCCATTTACGCCTCGCCGTGGTTTATTATTGACGGTACCGTGAGGTGATCTCATGGAATTAACAGCCCCTCGCAAAAATCTCCATTTCGGATGAGGTTTGAATGATGAGAAGGAAAGCGGGGTCTCCGGGGACACGCCTGCACCGATTGCAATCAGAATCCTTGGCCCTCCGAGCGGCCACAAAGAAGACACTAAAAATAACTTATTTTCATTACAGAGATGCTTTTAAAGAGAAACGAGAGGAAGGGGGGGAACGTTTCTACAACGGGGATTAATGTAAGTTGGAGTGGAATAAAAGGAAGTCAACGCTGAGCAAAAAAGGAACTTAAAAGGAAACCAGTAGTAGATCATATAGAGTTTGTTTTGGCCTGCACTGCGGTATTACCGAGTTCTTGACCTCTGCACAGAAAGAGCTATAATCTGAACCGAGACTCCTCCACTTTTAAAGTCTTTGTAAGTGTGACTCACAGTAAATTTTCAACATCGAGCATGTTTACTACATGAAACAGCGCGAGGTAGAAAAGTTCACATCACCATTTTAACGGACCCACAAACGCTCGTCCCCTACCGTGCCCTGTGCGGGTTTGTCACCCATGTCCAGCTATCAACAACGGGCACAGGGTCCCTCGGCAGAGGAGCGGGCTGAGCTGTAAACAGAGAGCGAGGAGTTGCCGAGGCGAGAGATTTCAGACATACTTTTGCTTCCAGTGTCAGAATTACGATCTTTTAACCATTTCTCTCGAGCTGTCGCCTTCCCGACTGCTTTGCTTTGACACGAGACGGAAGGGAATGCTCCCCAGCCCCGCTCTCCGCAGATGAGAGCATCAGCTGGACATGGTTCGCTCCCGCACCCCCTCGCAGCTGCTTTTTCGCTCCACCTCTGCAACCCTGAAGGTGTTTGGGGGATGAGGGAGGGACGGACCCGAAGCCTCGGCCGGGGTGGGTGGGCAGGGGGCCACAAGCGACGCCCGCTCCCCTTCTCCAGCGTCGCCGGGAGGTGCGAAGGAGCATCCCACCTGGAGGAGGGGGAACGCTTCCCGCTCCCGAGCTCGGTTCCTCCCACCACGCTGCCCGCTCCCCAGTCCTCAGAACGACAGACGAGACGAAACCCGTCAGTCTGGGGATGAGCATCATCCCCTGCCCCGTCCTGGCGTTCGGAGGAGGCAACCGAGCCGCCAGCTGGCAAACAGGAGTCGTGAACTTGGCCCCAACTGCGAAAAGCAAAATAAGCCTTCGCGAAGAAAGTACGGGGGGAAAAATGCGGTCTTAAAAAAATAATAACAAAGATCCCTTCAAATCAAAATTAATATTGGCGAAGACGCACCGTGCGCCCGGGTTGGAAATGTGGCTAATGAACCCCACCCGTTTCTGAGCGGTAACTGGTCATTCACTTTCTGGACAACGAAGAGCACTCGGGTAGTAGGAAAACCATTTTTTCCCAGATGCTTTTGAACACGTGCAGGAAAGGACAAGGCGAGGCCGAACAGAGCTCACCCACCTGCTCAGGCTCAGGTGCTGCAGCAGGATTTGCGCAACAGGAGCTGCCCTCGGCACGGAACAGCAATGTTGGCTCCTGTGAGGTCTAAGAGCTTAAAAACTTAGCCTACCGAAGTAAGCGGTAAACCTGTTGGGGAGCAGAGTAGGATCCAGGCTAAGGGGAGGAAGAAAATAGCCCCTCAGGGCAGCGCCAGGCGGGAGGTGCCGCGTTCGGGCGATGCAAGGTTGTGCTCATCCCTCCCCAACGCTACCTGGGCAGAGGCACATGGAGGAGGATGCTCTGGGCACAAGAGGGTTTTTCCCTGTCGGGATCACACCTCCCGGGGCAGGGAATCGCCCCACTGCACGTACAAACGAGCGCAAAGGCCGCAGGAGGGAGCTCCAGACGGGAGCGGGGCGCTGCCCTCCCCGAGCCTCCCTGCAAACCGTATTTATAGATTTCCCTGCGAGGCGAGCCATCTCTGTCACTTCAGAGCGAGGAGCTCGCCCCGCCAATTATTCTGCAACCTAATCTCTCTGGATAGGCTGCTTTCCTTCCTTCATTACCTCATTCCCTCCTTCCCTTGACGTCAACTCACGTTCATCAGAGAAGCGGCTCCTGGAAGTGACAGAATTTTGTTGTCCCCCGTCCAGTGTTGATTAATCAGAGATGATAAAACCGACCTACAAGGGGAGCCGCTCGCGGCTTCCTTCGCCGAGGCGCATTGTTTTGTGTGCGAGAGTTACTTAGCAACTCCAAGATACGGGACCGGCTCCAAGTTCACAAAAAGTTGAAGAATAAATTTTGGGGAACTTCTCTGCTCGCTAAACACGTTGTAAAACTGAGAGACACACGCCCAGTCCCCGTGTCAGACTGAAGGAAACGGGAAAAGGCGCTTGC
>WAAB01001995.1:377567-436113 GCA_013389865.1 Piaya cayana
CCGAGCTCGGTTCCTCCCACCACGCTGCCCGCTTCCCAGTCCTCAGAACGACAGACGAGACGAAACCCGTCAGTCTGGGGATGAGCATCATCCCCTGCCCCGTCCTGGCGTTCGGAGGAGGCAACCGAGCCGCCAGCTGGCAAACAGGAGTCGTGAACTTGGCCCCAACTGCGAAAAGCAAAATAAGCCTTCGCGAAGAAAGTACGGGGGGAAAAATGCGGTCTTAAAAAAATAATAACAAAGATCCCTTCAAATCAAAATTAATATTGGCGAAGACGCACCGTGCGCCCGGGTTGGAAATGTGGCTAATGAACCCCACCCGTTTCTGAGCGGTAACTGGTCATTCACTTTCTGGACAACGAAGAGCACTCGGGTAGTAGGAAAACCATTTTTTCCCAGATGCTTTTGAACACGTGCAGGAAAGGACAAGGCGAGGCCGAACAGAGCTCACCCACCTGCTCAGGCTCAGGTGCCGCAGCAGGATTTGCGCAACAGGAGCTGCCCTCGGCACGGAACAGCAGTGTTGGCTCCTGTGAGGTCTAAGAGCTTAAAAACTTAGCCTACCGAAGTAAGCGGTAAACCTGTCGGGAAGCAGAGTAGGATCCAGGCTAAGGGGAGCAAGAAAATAGCCCCGCAGGGCAGTGCCAGGTGGGAGGTGGCCGAGTTCGGGCGATGCAAGGTTGTGCTCATCCCTCCCCAACGCTACCTGGGCAGAGGCACATGGAGGAGGATGCTCTGGGCACAAGCAGGGATCCTGTCGGGATCACACCTCCCGGGACAAGGAATCGCCCCACTGCACGTACAAACCAGCGCAAAGGCCGCAGGAGGGAGCTCCAGACGGGAGCGGGGCGCTGCCCTCCCCGAGCCTCCCTGCCAACCGTATTTATAGATTTCCCTGCGAGACGAGCCATCTCTGTCACTTCAGAGCGAGGAGCTCGCCCCGCCAATTATTCTGCAACCTAATCTCTCTGGATAGGCTGCTTTCCTTCCTTCATTACCTCATTCCCTCCTTCCCTTGACGTCAACTCACGTTCATCAGAGAAGCGGCTCCTGGAAGTGACAGAATTTTGTTGTCCCCCGTCCAGTGTTGATTAATCAGAGATGATAAAACCGACCTACAAGGGGAGCCGCTCGCGGCTTCCTTCGCCGAGGCGCATTGTTTTGTGTGCGAGAGTTACTTAGCAACTCCAAGATACGGGACCGGCTCCAAGTTCACAAAAAGTTGAAGAATAAATTTTGGGGAACTTCTCTGCTCGCTAAACACGTTGTAAAACTGAGAGACACACGCCCAGTCCCCGTGTCAGACTGAAGGAAACGGGAAAAGGCGCTTGCAACGGGCCCGTCAGCTGGAAAGAGATCGTGCTTGCAGCTAAGTTCCAGATGCACCTTTCTCCCAGCAAGGAAATCCGATAGGCTTATTGCCCCGTTTTCAATAAATAACCTCCCTGCAGGCCGGCGCCCGTCGCTCCTTTCTGGGAGCATCGGGAGGGCTCTCGGTCTGCCAGAGGAAGCCCCTGGATGTGGCTGAGGTTTAATTGCCTGCCTGGTCCCTGTGCCACGCTCTGCCTATCGTTTCTGCTCACTAGTTAGCGCTCCCACATCTTCCAGACCCTGGGGAAGAACAGCAGCGGAGTCTCCCAGGGCCAGGAACGGGGAGAACGAGCAGGAGCCTCGAGGCTCGGATCCTGCGGTCGGAGGGGCTGGGGACCGCGCCTGTCCCGGGCATTCAGAAGATGCTCTGGAGCAGGGTTGGAGCCGAGCCTTTGCTGAGCTGCCCCGAGCACGTTCCTCCGGGGCAGATGAGGGTGAATCCCAAACCTTTTATCCGAGCGTGCTCCAAGCAGCCCAGCTCCCGCTTCCCAGGCTCCCGCACCTGCCCCGGGAGCAGCTGCCCCGACGACCACCTCCCAGACCCCTGTCCCGGTGGCTTGGGAACGATCTGGGACACGATGGGGCGTNTTGCCGAAAGGAGAAAGGTGTTCGAACTGCTCGCGAGGGAGAGATCAGAGCAAGAACTCGCAGCAAAGGATGGAAGGCAGGGGTGCCTGCGGGGGGGGGGGGGTACCTGTTGTAGGGGGTCCGGAGGAGCAGGGCCTGGCTGCCGGTGCAGCTGTCGGTGGGGGTGTGACAGCCGTACACCGGGGGAGGCACCGAATACTGCTGGTCCCCTGCGGAGAAAGCGACAAGGAGTTAACCCAGGTGGCGTCCACCCCCGTACCCTGCGCCAAGGAGGCGGCTGCGGGGGGGGTCGGGGGTTCGATTCAAGCTCCCAGCCCCGCGGAGGCTGAAATTACCTAGCGAGGGCTGCTGGCTGATGGGGTCCTCGTGTTTGAAGGAGTGGTTTGTAAACTGAGCGGCGTGGTGAGACGGCGTGTGGCCATAGCTCGGAGTCCCGTCGAACGCCACCGTGCTGTAACCTGCCGAAAAAAACCCCACAGCGGGGTTAGGAGGAGCCTTGAGCCCCCTCGGACACCAGCGTGCCCCCTCCCTCCCCCCCCTCGCCTTTCGAGTGAGAGGAGCCGAACACCGTAGGCTCCCACCGCCGCGAGCTCCCGAAATACTCGGGTTTTATTGCACCGTGTTGATTTTTGCAGCCCAGGGTGAGGGGACGAAAAGACATAGGAAGGCTGTGCCCCTTCCTTCAACCTCCCACAGCCCCCCCTTCCCCAGCACACGCACTGGGACCCCCGAGGGACCCCCCCGCCCCGGGCCAGGCGAGCCGAGGGGCCGAAAGTCGGAAGTCTCTTTCGTGTTTAAAGAGAACAGAACGGCTTCGGTAATAAAAAGGATGTTTTCATTAATTGTCGCTCATATTAAAGAGGAAGATTCCCATCTGCTCGGTGCACTCCTCTGCCGTTTCCAATTTAGAAGTTACCCTTTAATCTCTCTCTCTTTTTTTTTCTTTCTCCCTAAGAGCAGCTTTCTGAGGAGTCTGCAATAAAGAGGCGGAATGTTACATGCAAAAATAAAACTCCTTTCAGCGAAAATTGCTCTCCAAAATAATAAACAACCTATTTTGTTTCCTACGTCGAGCAGATTCAGATGGAAAGAGACCACCTCTGCTGACCCCGGGCCGACACGAAATCGTAAATCAGATGCTTGGACACCAACTTTCATTAATGACTTGGAGCTGGCTAAACAACTTCAGCTAAAAAAGTAATTACAAAGTAATATTATCTCAGCGGCTTCTCGGCTCATCAGCGTTTACCCCGAGAACCAAGCTCCTCCGAGAGTCGCTCCTCCAAAAAAACAAACCAAAACAAAAAGTCCGACACGGGCTGGGTAAAGAAACCAAACGGACGACGAGCCCCCCCCCACCCCCCCTCACATCCCTCTCTCTAAACCCACTTATTCCAGCACGGGCACCCCCTGAGCCCCGTCTGGATGTGGTGATTTTGCTAGTGGAGAGGGAGCACTCGAGACTGGGTTTAACGTTTCTCTCGGTTCCCGGCGGTGCCGAGGGCTCGGCGGGTCTATGCTTCACCTCAGCCGATCGATGATCACAGAGGGAGTTTAGAGATAACAAAATCGAGAGGCAAAGAAGGGATCTGGCTATTGCTTCTACGTTTGTCTCCGCAGAGAGCCTGTACCTAGCGATACTACAGGACTGACTTAAACTGCGGGGTTACGAGAAAGACATTAAGGGAGCGATGGGGAAGGGGGAAAAAAATCCAGAAGACTCTGCAACCTTCACCTGCGTGATGTTTTTTAGCCGGCCCTGAGCCTGTAAGGTTGGACTAAAAGTGGGGTTGACTAGTTTCCAGCCAAATCCCCAGCGCTTCCCCCTCTCCCTAGGAGCAGAGCTCCTCTCCCGGCGATGCCAACAGCGCTGACAGCCCGGTACCTCACGGGCTCCCATCCCACAGCTGTTTCTCGCTCCTTATCTCCTCCCTTAGCCCGCAGGATAGAGCCTCAGCCTTCAACTCCCTTTTCCCCATTTCCCTCTGCCTCTTTTTCAACTCCCAGAAAACACCGACACTTTCTACGCTACTTTTGGCCCGGCGCAGACTTTCGGTGACCTTCAAAACTCTGCTTGGAGCAGAGCGAGGTTTTGGCCGCGTTTTCCGGTGTTGCCTGACCCAAAGCTTCAGGAATGTGATAAGAAAGTTGAGTTCTGAACCGAGCTGCCGATAGTGAGGTCTCTTTAATTAGGACGTTATCAGAGCTGGGCCTGATTAAAATGTGCTGAAAATAATTGAAAGTTGTACATCTGCTGGAGTACGGGGCCCGCTGGAGGCATCCAGTTGTTGGAGGAGCCCAGCTGGATGAAAGACGCAAAAGAGGAGAGGAAAACTGGGCAGAGGTTTCAAAGCCTCAGCTCCCTAACCCCCACCCCATCCAGACTTGGCAGAAATGTCATCGCAGAGCCAAGGTAGCGTCTTTCCCACGGTCGGAGGAATCAGCTAGAAGAAAAAAAAATAGGAGTTCAACCTTGAGGAGAGAGAAAGCAAAAACATTTTATCCATCCACAAGTGGAAAAAAAAAAAGAGAGAAAGAGAAAAAAGAAAGCAAACACCCTTTGCCGAATTCCTCCTTGCCGAAGGAGCTCGCTGCGTGTCGCCAATAGTTGTGGCTAAGCCGCAGTGCCACGAGCTAAAGGGACCGACCCCCCGGTTCCCCGCGGGCGGTCCTGGAACACGGGAGAGAGCAGGGACACGGCAGCTGCTCCCGGGACTGAGCCTTCCCCGGAGCCGGGGGCACAGGTGTGGGTTGGGCTGTGTGTGCAGAGCCCGTGGTGCCGCAGACCGAGCACCGGGCACCCGGTACAGCTCGACACGGGCTCCGTGTCTCTGGGCGTCAAGGGCGCCGCCGCTGTTTTGTCCCTCATTCCCCCAGGGCCGAGTTTATTTTCCTCGCTTTCCTCTCCCCTTTCTCGTCGCTGCTTCTGCCCAGCGATTACAAAGTCTCTCCGATGTCTAACACTTTCAAAACGCTTTTACCAACACTCCGGCAGAGCTCCCAGGCCCGGAGCTCCGTGCTGGGGAGACTCCGAGCTGCTGCCCGCAGGCTCCTGGACACGCAGCGGCTTCGGCCTGGAGCCTCCCCGTGAGCTCCGGGGATGCTGCTCGCCTTTCCCTAGGAGACCCTAGCACCTTGTTTCCCGACACTAGAGCCCAGCGGGGCCAGGGGAGCGAAGGCAGCAGCGCGGTGGCACTGGACTGGCCGGAGCGGGGCTGTGCTGCTCGGCCACGGCTTCGTCATCGCCTCCCCTCACTGCGAACGTCGCCGCGGGTTCCCAGAGCGGCCCCGGGCCACGCTCGGTGTCCAGCACGGAGAGCGCCGCCCGTTCCCAACTCTGATCCGCGGGGACGCGCTCCCTGCCAGCCCGGGGCTCGTTCGCGGATCGCGGGAGAACGAAAACAGCCCCCCCGGGACCACAACAAGCCCCGGCTGCGGGCTGGGAGAGGGTCACCCCACGCCAAAAGCGGCGAGACCCTGACGCCGCTCCCGCTCCCTCGAGTCTCGGGACCGCGGCTGCCCGAACCCCCTCGTCGCGACCCCCGGGGGCGCAGGGCCGAGCTGAGGGATAGGGAACGGGGTCCGAACGATCTCGGGCGAGCTCCTGGCACGCTCGGCCCCCCTCCTCTCCTTTCTTCCCCGCGTTGACACCGGCAGATGTTTATACTGCAGCCGCTGGAAGAAAAACGATTAGATGGTGATGCCGGTGCCACCCGCGGGGGCTGAGCCACCGCCCGGCCGTGCAGCCCACGGGAATTTCTCAGGGCGGCGCAAGCGGCGGGGCCGCAGGGAGCTGAGGCGCAGCCCGTCGTGGCCGCGGAGAAGCTGCAAAGAAACTACGAGGCGCCCGCTGCTCGTGCCCCGGGCTGGGAGCGTTCAGCGTGGAAAGACTAACGCACGGACAGAGGGTTCGGGGGGAGGGCTGGAGGTACAACCCCTCTCCTCCCACTCCATCCCCGTTAGAGAACGAGCCTTTGCGAGGCGAGAGGCCGCTCCGGCCCCCCGGCCGAGCCGCCCGCTGCCCCACGAGGAGGGGCGGGAGCCAGGGAGTCGTGGTTCCCGGCGCTGCGAGGAGCGAGGCGGCGGCCGCACGGGGAGGGAGAGGAGGCGCCGGAGGGCCGGCTCGCCTAACCCTGCCCGGCCGCCGCGGACAGAGAGGCGGGCTCGGCGTTCACGGCAAGCGCTGCCCTTACCCTGGTTGCGGATCGCTTGCTGGCTCTCCAGGCAGTTGGGCAGGTAGGGCCCGTTGGGGAACATCCTCGCCTGGCCCGAGGGCGGCTGGCTGGGCGGCGGGGCCCCGAAGGGCCCGTAGCGGCAAGCGCCGGCCGTGCCGGTGAACTGGCCCGAGAAGTGGACGGTGAAGGCGCTCAGGTATTGCTCCTCGTGCGGGTCCGACCCGTTCCAGCTCGGCTCCTGCTTGATGAAGGAGTGAGGCCCCAGCGAGCCGTAGGAGGCTCCCGGGGGGAAGTCCAGGACGGGAGCCCACTGGGCCGCGCTGCTCACCGGCATCGCGCAGCTGCTGTTGCCCGGCAGGGAGGGCACGGAGGGCAGCAGCGCGTTGAGGTCTCGGACGTCGGAGCCCATCTGCTCGCAGACCTTCTGCCTGCCGCCGGGCAGCCAGTCTCCCCCCGGGCCGCACTTGTTCCAGGACACCTGGCCCCTGCCCGCCAGGCCGGAGCCCGGCTCGGGCTGCAGGCACCAGGCCGGCGAGCTCAGCCCTTTGGGGGAAGTTTGCTCCGCGATGCAGCTCCCGGGGTCCAGCCCTGCGGGAGCCGGCAGCAGCGACAGGGAAAGGTTGTTCTCCAGGTTCGCCTCCGGGGTTGCGCCCGCTCGCAGGGCAGGGCACGTGTCTGCCTGTCTGTCTGTCCGTGAGCGTGTCTGCCCGTGCGTGTGTCCGTCCGTGTTAGGGGGGCACGGCCGTCTCGCACGCCTCACCTCGGATGCCTGCTTGCCCTCAACTTTGCAAAGCTCAAATAGAGGCGCTTGCAAGGGAGGAGGAGTCAGCCACGCCGATCCTCCATTCACACAACCTCCGCCGAGGGGCTGCCCACAGCCCGCTCTGCTGAATCCAGCCGGACCAGCCCCGGGGGGGAAAGGGGGAGGCACACGGAGAGCCTGGGGTGGAGGTGGAGAGGTTACTGTGGGAGAATATATCTCCCCTACACGTCACTCCCACCCTTCTTCTAGTACAAGCCCCACTAAATCTCACCCTAACGTCCCTTCGCTTTAGGAGAGACTTAAGAGATTGTTAGAGGGATCCAGGTGGCCAGTAAGTACGTGCTGGATGGCTTCCCCCGCCTGCTCCGTGCGAGTCCCGCGGGGACTCCCGAGGGCGGCGAGGTCGCTGGCCCTGGGGACAGTGCGGAGCCGCCTCCGCCCTCGCGGGAGCCGAGGGACGTGACCCAGCCCGGGGCGGGAGAACACCGGCCCCGCCAGGGGAAGGCGTCTTTCCAGGTGCCGCTCCGGCTCTGGGAGGAACCCTCGGTGCCGCGGGCCCCTGCCCCGCACACAGCGGCGCTCCCTGTCCCGGGGCAGAGCCGGCCGGGCCGGCCACCGGGGGCTCTGGAGGGGAGCGCAGGGCGCCCTTTGCCAGGGGAGAGGGTCCCAGCCCGTGTGCGAGAGGGAAGGAAGCGGCTGGGCGGGCGGGGGAGGATCGCGGCGCTGTGAGCAAACTGCCCTTGGGAGATTCACCTGGCACCGCTCCTGGGAAGCCCCGGGCTCGCTCCCTTCCCTCCCCAGCATCCCGCACGGCAGCTTCTCAGCAGGCATCCCGGGGGCGGCGGCGGGACAGCCCCCTAGGGCATCTTATACGTTATCCATGGGCGGCCTTTCCAGGCGACGCGGCGAGTTTGCGGGGGACCAGCGGGGAGCCCCGGGGGACGTGGCGGTACCTGCCGGGACCCGGGGCAGAGCCCGCAGCCTCCCCCGTGGGAGATGCTCTCTCCGAACGCGAGAACAGGGATCTCGCCGTCTTCCTTCAAAATTACTAATAATCAGGCGGTGGGGGTGGGATTAGCTCTCGGGAGCCCCGGTGCAGCGCACGGGCAGAAGCAGGGGAAGCACCGCTGGCCCTTGAGCATCCTCGCCGGCACCTCCGCGCCCTCCTGGCCCCTCGCCCTCCCTTCGCAGCCAAAAACAACAAAATAAATGCCAGGAACATTTACCTGCCGCTGCAAAGACCGAGCCCGCTGTCTTCCCGCTGGTATCTCCTTCCCCACGCAGCGTTAAAGGTTACCGCAAGCATCGCCAGTCTTGAATCGATGTTTTGAAAAGGGTAAATGCTACAACAAAAGACGTTAAGATAGGTCGTTATTAGAGTAGCCAAGTACAATTTCATTTTCCTTTTAAACTCTTTAACCGAAACCATAGGTTTTTTTAAATTATAGCTATAATACGATAGTTAAATTATTTTCATTTTCACGGCGTGTCTTTAGATAATTCCCTTTACTGATGCGCGAATCTATGAACTACGGAAATCTACGTGTAAGGTAAGAGCAAAAGATTCGCTGATTATCTTTGTCTGCATTAAAGATATTCTAAGTTTACAGGATCTGCTGGGGTTTTTTGCGAGTACACAAAAAACTAAACCTCTCTGGAACTTCATTTTGTGATGGCTGCCGATGCCCGGGCTGGGGGGGTGATGCTCTGCCCCCTCTGTCACCTCCGGCTGCCCCACTCCCCGCTCTCTGACCGCTCCGGGGAGCACTGCACCCCGCAACCACCCATGTCCCTGTCCCTGTCGGGGCCTTGCGAGAAGGTACAGAATCGCGAGCTGCTGAAATTGCTTATTTCTGTGATGGACCGACACCGTTGCAGGTGGCCGTGAAGAGATTGATTTCATCTTCGGCTCTAAAATCGACAATGTACACACAGAAATAGAAGCCTTTGGTCAGCCTAAGCGGAGCATTTAGTTTCTCATGAAAACTAGACCTCTTCTGGTACAAACAGAAAAAGCCTTTCTCGCAGGGAGCTATTTTTCGAATTACTGCGGGTTTGTTCTCTTTCCTTTTCTTGAAACGACCTAGCTTGATAAATCTTGAAAGGGAAAGATATTTTCTTGATCGCTTGGGTCTGCGTTATTCCACCTGGGAGGAAGGATTGCCGAAGCCCTTCCAAATCTTCGCTCCTCTCGCCCTTCCCAGCGGTGAGACACGAAGAGCCCCCGGCCACCTCCCGGCAGCCGCCGGCTCAGCCCCGAACACCGGCTCCTGCGCCCCCCGGGGCACCTACCGGGACCGGCGAACCCGGGGGGGCGCAGCCCCAAGAGGAGGAGGGTGGAAGCTCGGAGCTTTACCCCGGGACGGGCTGGGGATTTGTGGGAAAAAGCCAGCGCTGCTTCCCGCAGCCGTTCCCCGCTCGCCAGCTCCGGGGAGAGATAAGAATCTCCCTCCCCATGCGAAGCGGGGGCGCTTTTCCAGCCCAGGCCGGGAGCGCTGGCAGCAGGTCCCCCCGGGAGCGCCCCGGCACGCCGGGAGGAGCCGCTCCCCCCGTGCACCCTCTCCCCGGGGATCCCGCACCCGGTGTAAATCACCCCTGCCGGCAACCGGGCCGCGGTGCCAGGCTGGAAGCGATGGCAGCTCAGGAACAGCATCTCCTTTGGCGTCGTCCACACCATCCTGCCCTCTCCCCTCCAGAGTAGGTCTGATCCAAACCTCTGCCAGGCAGCAATCGGGCTTAATCTTTTGGCCCGATATCCCGTAGCTGTGGTGACTCCTGATACTGCTCAGTCTTCGATTGCGCTTAAAGCCATATTCTACAAGATCAAAAAACAGATATTTCCCTGGACGAGGATTATTCTGCTGAGAATCCTACTCGATTCCAGGCAAAATGCGCTCGGGAACCTGCTTCATCATGAGCCCTGCTGAAGCATCTCCCCAGCCGGCGTTTCCCCGTTCCGCTTTCTCCTCTGCCAGGCTAACCAGTTAATGGACCGGTAATTCTTACTACACTTTAATAAACTCCGTAAACGGTCCCCTCGCGGCTCGGAGGTGGGGGAGACGGACTTAAACAGATAAATCCCCAGCCCTTCCAATCCTGCTCAAGCCTCTCGCAACACGCAAGAGGGAATCTGTCGCCTTTCATTCAAGGAGCCGATCGGACTTTGATTATTTATGAGCCGAGAGCAGCAGAAACCAAGCTGCAAAGCGACTCCGGGAGAGCAGAGGGGCAGGAGCAAATCCCGGCGGGCCCGATCCTGCATCCCGAGCACAGCGGGAGCTCCCGGTAAAGCGGGATCGGCTTCCCTGCCGGGGCTGCCGGGGGTACACGATGTCGAGCTGGGGAGAGGGCAGGTTTATCTCTTGAGGAGGAAAAGGTATTCACAGAATCACTAGGTTGGAAGGGACCTTTGAAATCATCAAGCCCAACTGTACCCGTCTACTACTAAATCATATCCCTAACCGCTTCATCTACCCATCTTTTAAGTATCTTCAGAGATGAGGATTCAACCACCTTCCTGGGCAGCCTCTGCCAGTGCCCGACGACACTTTTGGTGAAGAAATTTTTCCGAATGTCTCCCTTGGCACAACTTGAGGCCATTTTCTCTTGCCCTGACACTTGGAAGAAGAGACCAACACTCACCTCTCTACAACCTCCTTTCAGATAGTTGTAGACAAGGTCTCCCCTCAGCCTCCTTTCCTCCAGGCTAAACAATCCCAGTTCCTTCAGTCACTTCTCGTAACACTTGTTCTCCAGCCCCTTTACCAGCTTCACTGGACACGCTCCAGCACCTCCATGAAAAAAAAAACCACCTGAACACAGTGTTGCGAGGCTGGGGAGGCCCTGGAGCAGGGTTGTCCAGGGAAGTCTTGGAGGTGTTCGAGGCCAGGCTGGATGAGGTTATGAACAACCTGCTCTAGTGGAAGGTGTGGGGGTTGGATCGAGTCTGGGGAACCGGGACCGGCTGCCGTTCGGTGCCCGGGGCACCGGCTCCATCCCCCCGCGGGCGATACGCGCCGCTGCATCCCTCGGCCCCGCACCGGGGGCGAGCCCCGTGCCATTATTTTACCGTAAATCTTTGAAACGCTGGAACTAATTACGGAGAGGATATGTCTCAATTTGTTCCGCATTAGCGCCGCGCCGGGACGCAGGCACCGAAATTGATGAGCCCGGTCCAGCGGGACGGCGGCGCTGACCCCGCGTTCAACCCGGGAGGGGCCGCGCTCCGCCCCCCGCACCTGCGGAGCCGGTGCCCGCTGCTCAGCCCCGCGCGGAGCGGAGAGGGCTCTGCTGGATTTATTTGGTTTATCCGGGATAAATCACGGAGCTGGAGGAGGGTCATAAAGCATCTCTGCCTTCCTGCCCTCGCCGGGGTTCTGGGGAGCGGGAGGTCATAGAAAGCTGGGGATCGGCCACGACCTCTCAGAGCCAGCGAGTGTGAGGTTTCAAAAGCCTTGGATGTGCAATGGGATTTACTTACGGAGCCCCTAAAACTAGGATATACAATGGGATTTATTTACGGAGCAGCTAAAACCGTCACAGACAATTTTTTATAGGTATTCAGTGCTTGCATACGAAAGAACTGGGGGGAGAGAGAGAGGAAAACCTATTCTTAGGTAATAAGTTCAGGTCTTGGCATCACCTCTAATGGTTTTGAAAGTGACAACATTTTTGTATTGGGATGGGGGAAAATATATTCTAAAAATTAGCATATTATTAATCAGCGTACCATAACTGAGATTGAAGGAATTAATTTTTCTTTGGTTTTAGTATGCAGATCCCGCTATAAAGTCATTGCTGAACTCTAAATATAATATAATATAATATAATATAATATAATATAATATAATATAATATAATATAATATAAGCAACAGCACCTGCCATGGACACAAATCTTAAGAACTCTTTAAGCCACCTGGAATACCATCTTTGAATATGAGTACGTATCTGAAATGCAAACCAAACATTTATGCGTTCAGAGGAGTTGGGGAAAGCTCCAGCTGATGTGGACCTGCTGTCGCCAGGCAATATTTCTGGTACCTCACAGGTAGGGTAAGGTCATTTACAAGGGATACCACACACAGCCTCAGGTCTCACTAACCATTGGGTATGACAGGGCAGGGATGAAGGATTAATTGTCCTTTACCAGTTTCTCCAGTAGATTGGATGTGAGCATGTTTTCCTAAACACTAACCAGTCATGTATTCATCTTTCAACTTCATTCTTGAACCGACAAATTTTAGCAATGCAAACTAAGTCCAAATCTCACTTTGTTTTTTACAAAGCCCTTTAGCAGCCCTGTGCAAAGATACTGTCTTGACCAGCCCTTCTCAGGGGGAAACTGTCTCATTCGTAGAATCACGGAGACATTTAGGTTGGAAAAGACCAGCTGTAAACCTAATGCTGGCAAGTCCACCACTAAACCATGTCCCTAAGCACCATATCTACATATTTCTTAAATACTTCCAGGGACAGTGACTCAACCACCTCCCTGGGCAGCTTGTTCCAGTGCTTGCCAATCCTTTTGGTGAAGTAATGTTCCCTAATATCCAATCTAAACATCGAGGTGCAACTCGAGGTCATTTCCTCTCATCCTATCACCTGTTACTTGGGAGAAGCCTCTAACACCTGCCTTACTATAACCTCCTTTCAGGCAGTTTTAGAGTGTGAAAGGTCTTCCCTCAGGCTCTTTTTCTTCAGATTGAACAAACCCAGTTCCCTCAGCCAGTCTTCATAAGACTTGTTCTCCAGATCCTTCACCAGCTTTGTTGCCCTCCTCTGGACACACTCCAGCATCTCAATGTCTTTCTTGCAGTAAGCAGCACAAAACTAAACACAGTACTTGAGATGTGGTGTCACCAGTGTTAAATACAGGGGGACAATCACTTCCCTGTTCCTGCTAAGCCACACTATTTCTGATACAAACCATGATGCTATTGGCCTTCTTGGCTACATGGGCACACTGCTGGCTCATATTCAGCCAGACGTCAGTCAACGTTCTCAGGTCCTTTTCCACCAAGCAGCTTTCCAGCTGCTCTTTCCCAAACCTGTAGCATTGGATGGGGTTGTTGTGACCAAAGTGCAGGACCCAGGACTTAGCTTTGTTCAGCCCCATACAGATGGCCTCAGCCCATCAATACAGTCTGTCCAGATCTCTCTGCAGTGCATTAAACGCTGCAAACTTATTGAAGGTGTACTTGTTCCCCTTGTCCAGATCATAGATAAAGATATTAAACAGAACTGGATCCAACACTGAGCATCAGGGAACACAGCTAGCGGGGTTCCAGCAGAGCTGGTCTGTTAAGTATCCTTCTGATAAGGTTTTGTTTGCACTTCAGAAGATTTCGCGTGTGTAAGCATCTGACTAGAGGTGCTTTAGAGTAAGAGTGGTCCCAGTGAAATTAGTGCTTAAAGACTTCGGTCTGCCAGGGTCTAACACCCCACACCATGCAGCAGGGAAAACCAAGCACATCCTCTTTGCTTACAGATGTTCAGTGAGCACAAAAACCAAATGGTGAAGACAATGTTATTGGCGTCGTAAGCAGAGTAGGAACAAAAGCTCCTGTTCTGTGTTCAATACCTTCTGCATGCTCTTGCAGAAATGTAAGAGGTGACAGTAGTTGTGCCAGCTATCTGGGGGACTCCAGCAGTATTTGTGGAGTCCTTTGAGACCTTGGGTAAACAAAGAAATGCAGATGGTCATTGCATTACACAGCACAGCACTGTGTGATCTGTCAGGGATTTGACCTGTGAGGGGGTGGCAGGGCTGGAGCTGGGGAGCTATTGCAACAGTGAATCCCTGCTTCTAGCCCCACTAGCACAGCAGACACCAACAGCTTCTTCACAGTCTCAGGACAGATTCTACTGCCTTCAGGCCCTCAGCACAGCCCTTTAGCTTTCTTAGTAACTGAGCATACCCAGCCCCTCATTTAATTGCAGATACATAAAGGTACATGCCTTTTTTTTCTCTCTCTGGACTATATGTACTAATATGTGTGGATTGCAGCAATACACAAAAGGCAATCAAGCTCATTTTTCTTATCCAGTTGGCTGGAAGTAACAGGCAGTAGAAACCTAGCTCCAACCAAAACAAGAGCTTTCCCAGTTCTTTGTTCTGGGGCTTCTCACTCAATGTATTTTTTTCTTCAAACCCAAATCTTTATGGCCAGTCTCTCTCTTGTGTGTGTATCATGTGTTCCTGCCTGGGATATACGGTCCATCTGCAAGGGTGAATGGTCGTCTGAAAACTCTGGCTTTGGGGCCTCAGCCCAAGAGAGATCTGCTACAAGCAGGGGTGGAAGTCCTGGTGCCCTCCACAGAATTGAGTACAACCTATGCGAGATGTGCAGGTGCATGCATAGATTTGATCAGCATGTCACTGCAGGACTCGGCTGCTTTCTCAGTCGTGACTGTCACTGCTCAGCAGCAGCCTCGTCTCACAAAGCTCATGTTGAGAGGGAGCCATGCAGGGACAGTTGGGAAAGAGCTCATGTGTTGAACTTGCCTTAGAAGTCAAATTTCTTCTTCATGAGAAGCAGGAGATTCCTTCCCCTCCAGGTTTTATGCTTGTTTGATTCTGCTAAATTCATCCGAGTACACAGAAAAGCACTACGAGTTTGCTGCAGTCATTGAGTTATGGGTTTTTAAACTGATCAAATCTATCACTTGTTTTTCCCTCCTATTGCATGAAAGCAGTGTTTATTAATGTGCAGCTCCAAACTAAGACCCACTTTTGTGATGGCTTGACAAACCTTTCTTGAAATACATAACATGTTAGTTGAAAAGAAAGAAGTACAAAGGAACCCTGTCAACTTGTTATTTATGTTTTTTTAAATGAAACAATGAAAGGAACAACTAAGTAAGCGTGATTCTTTTCTCTAGATTGCACTATCATAGATTAATAGCTCCGTGAACAGATTTGTAAGTAGCACCATCATGCTAATCAAGATATTAAAAGAGTTTATGAGCAGTCGCTTAGAAAATGCAAGATAAAGCCTATGGAAATCTGATACTGGTCAATGGTGCATTTATTCCAAACATAATACTGACTTCAGCTTCCATAAATCCTTGGCAAACAAAACTTCCATTGTGATCACTGTTCCAGATCTAAATGATTTATTTTTTTTTGTTAGTGGACATTAGAAATATCTCAGAATGTACCAGTTATGTACCTATTGACACAGAGTTAATCATGCCCCCATGAGATAATAAATATTAAATTCAAATAAGAAGATAATTCAAGGAAGTTTTTTATTTATTAGCAAATGACTTACATGAAAAACTCATTTCTGTGTGATTTGTTTCAAAATTCTGGGCTTCCACAGTTCCAACCCATTAGCTCTTGGGACCAAAGTAGATGTTGGATTGTGTGTGGTTTCAAAACTTAGCAATACTTATCTCATTGCTTCACTCCCAGCAGCAGCAGCCTTTGCTGTTTCTATGTGCACTTGAGGAAATGTGTTCTACTGCTTTGAGCAGCTTCTAGAAAACAAAAAAAATATACTGAAAGGCCAGTAGAGACCCACCAAGAAAATAGTCTGTCAGACCATTTTCCTAACTCCATTATCTAAGCTTCCCAATTTGTAGAAACCTTGTGGTCTTCACTAGCTCTGGATTTCTTGGATTTTGCATGCTTGCTTTTCTCCTTATTGTTCAAATTCAAACAAATTCTCATCTATCAATTTGCTCTGTAAATCTCTGGGTATAAGTTAAAATAAGTTCATCAAATTAGTTGGATATCAGCTAAATGCACAATTTTCTTCAGCTATACTTCTCTCAGAGGAACTACTGGAATCAACTTTAGCTGAACACCAGATCTATAATGAAATAATTCTACATAAGTACAATGTGAACACCTTGTAATCGCAGCATATGCTTTATTATGGAGTGAAAGTTCTTGAATAATTTTCCTTATTGTCCTACTCTGTTCAAGCATAGAAAAACCTCCCCAGCCAAAGAAGGATTTCAGAGTACTTCACACTTGCAATATGCTCTACTCCACTACCATCTATCAATAATATCATCCAGATATTGTAAAGGTTTGGGCCCAGATTCATGGTTACATACACAAAGGCATAGGGAATTGTTACCTAATGCCTTTGTAAAGACTGAGTTCCTTTGGGCAGCTGGATGCAACCTTGTAGTCTCCTGTACTTAGTACCAAAGAAACAGGATCAATCCCTGAATGCACAAGCACAGAAGAGGTAGGTTTTCTTCAGGAGATGTAATATTATTTAGTAATATCAACCCAAAGAGAGGCCGTAGGCCAGTCAGCACATAAGGGATGCTCTGGGCTGCCCAGCAAATGCAACAAATCCAAAGAACCTCAAACGCAGTTAAAAGATGGGAAACACTATCCACTCTTGGATGCCAAGTTATTAGGTGACTACAGAGCTATGCTTTGTGGAGCACTGCAAGACTCTCTGAATAGGCTTGTACAACTTTTCCCAAATCACAGAAGTCCCCTGGGAAGCTTCAGTAATCAAACAAGATCTCGCGGTCAGGAAGCTTTTCTTCATCCAGCCAATTTTATTTCCCCTCCATCATTCCATCTATTACTCATTACATCCTCCTGCCAAACTCCACATAATTCTCTCTCTTTTTTGCTTACATGTTTCAGTTACATGTAGACCATTATGTTCTTTTATCCCAGCTTTTCCTACCCCTTATCCAGCCTGCAAATATTTAGCCCCTATCATTTTTCCTACTGTCCTCCTTTGAGCTCCCTCCAACAGCACCTCTCCAGGCTAGAAGCACACTGAGCTGAACTAAATATCCTGCTAATAATTACATTTGACAATCTCTAAATTTAAGGACGCACAAACCAATGACTAAATCACCTTGAAGAACTGACTGCGAGTCCAAAGCCATAAAATTGTCAAATCAGAATAGGGAACTTTGGATAGCATTGTTAGATCAACTTCACAGGAAGCCCTCAAGTAATACCTTCAAAAAAATTCCTTAGTCTGCTTTATGGTCCTTGTCTCAAGGAATGTGTCATTATGTACACATTTGCAGGGATTGTTATGTACAAAATATTTCATGAGCATTCTGTCACTGCGTCATTAGGAAGATAGTGGTGCATGTTATCCTCACAATTTTCTAATATAGTCTTGAGACAACTTAATTACTTTTCCAAGATACTGAAGTTCTTATAAAAGCAACTTTTTACCCAATTCAATCTCTCATTGTTGAGCAACTCATGCTTAAAACATTAGAACATTACTGTATTACACAGTTACAGTAGTTTTCTTCTATCATCATATCCTACTTCAAACAAACCTTTCCATAGGCTTTCACTGTCAGAAACATGTGGTTCTTATACATTAATAAGGCAAGTTCAGTCCTCAAGCCACAGCATATCATGAACGATACTTCATCTACATAACAATTTTATGAGCTCAGGTTGAAAGACTTCAAGTCCAGCCATCTGAAGATGGTGAACATGGTAATTTATCTCTTCAAAATCTGGGAGCACTGTCTATTTAACATACGATTTAGAATCATAGAATCACCAGGTTGGAAGAGACCCATTGGATCATCGAGTCCAACCATTCCTATCAAACACTAAACCATGTCCCTCAGGACCTCGTCTACTCATGCCTTAAACCCGTGCCTTAAAATTTACATCCAGTTAAGACAGACAGTTATCTATACACTCATTTTTGCTAAACTTAATCAGCTTTATGACTAGACATTGATAATGGTACATGTTTATGTAGGGTCCCAAAGCTGACACAGAGTCACACTGTCACTCCCTGAACTCTGAGTTTGATTTTTCATTTGTTCCAGTTCCAGTGAAACTTCAAAGCACAGATCAGCCTTGAGAAAAGAGGCAACACAGGTACTGCTATAGCAACACACAATGCAACATGTCAAACAGCCTATGTGCAGCACACAGATAAGCAGTAGGTTCTTTTTCAATCCGTGGAAGGTTTCAGGTTTAGAGTGAGCCCTGATGCTCCCTGGGCCCTTGTCCAAAGCGTGTGCTAGGACCGCTCAACAGCATGGTCCACTGGGGGCACTGAAACTTTCACCGTGACTGGAAGAAGGGCGGTGGCCACAGAATTAAGACAACCGCTATGTGACCCGAGGGAGCTCTCAGTGCCTGAGCAAGAAACATATGGCCATCTCTCAAAATGGAAAAGGCAACTGGCAGATTGAAAGGACCATGAATACACAATAAGAAGGAGACATCTGAGTGTAACACCTGCATCTACCTGCTAAGACTTCACTTCCATGGAGCAGAAATAGCATATAACGTGCTTGTCTCAACCCAATCTAAATTATTGTACTAGAACTACATTCTTACAGGATGGTTTCTGTCTTTGCATAAGGATACTCTTTGCATATACCTCCAGCTTCGACGCTTTTTCTCCTCCTCCTCAAATTTCCTCTTGTTAAAAGAGAAGGATGCACTCCATCTCAGTCTTTCTTGGGTAACTGAATGGAGCTACACAGGACACTTGCAGATACTTTTCATGCCAAAACCACAAAGTTTCTCTGATTACCTGTCATGCATTAACCAAGGGAAAGGGAGCAAAGGGAGTCTCATCCCTCCTCCCCTCTCTCCTGCCTTTGATGCTGGCTGCTGCAGCATACAGCTCTGCCTCACCTCACACAGTCCTGGACTCTTGGCCGTTCTCTGACTTTTTCCACTGTGAACTGGAGTCACGTTCTTTATTATGGCTAGAAAAAATAGGCAGCATGAGGTATGGAAGGTATTGGGCCCCATGACCGCTGACAAATCTCTACGTACTACGTGGATTATGTCGGAGGCATATTCATAGAGACACTGTTTGTGTTTATGAAGTCTTTTGGGGTGAATGTTGCTCAACTGAAAAGCAGCATAGAAATTTAACAAAAGCCACGCTGCAAAATGTAAAAACAAAACAGAAAAAGTAATTCTCCCACAGGAACTGAAAGGCATTTCATACATGTCCAATGAGACATTAAAAATAATTATGTGGAAGAGTAATAGCTCCCTTGGTTGTTTTAATATATTTTTGTCTACAAACAAGAAACATTCTCTAAACTGCTGCCTTGGCTTGGCTTGAAAGGTCTCTCAAACAAAAGCCCTTCAAGTGACCCTTAGATTATTAAAGCTCAGTAACAATGAATGTGGATCTCAGTTCAAGACTGTAAAAATAAAAAGACAGCAGTTTTGGTCTTGGAAATGTGTATGCCTCGATAAATTGGAAACACATAGAATATATCTTTTTATCAATAGCTATACCTTTACACCTTGTATAAAGTTTTCAACGTTGTTTTTCTCTTAAGCAATAAGTACACATAGCCTCACTTCTAGTACAAATGTAAAGGTTGGATACTATGTCTGAGTTTAAACTTCCCAGAGAGCAATTCACATCACAAATGATTTTTCTTTTCCTTTTTTATTTTTTTAAATTCTATTCTTAATGATTTTTCCTCCAGAACTTGCTAAATGTCATTAGTATCATCATAAAGGTTTGCAGTGAACAAAAAAGTGCCAGCAATGCCAAATTACAAAGCTTAACACTCTTATCTGTGCCTCCCATGAGAAAGATACAGAGGTTGAGATGTTCAATGACAGACATTAATGTCAGATGCTAAAGCAGGAAAAGTAAACACAGGAGTGGGGAGAGATATATAGGTCCCATAGAATATCTTGTTTTGAAAGTCATATGTCATTTAAATGGTCTTTATAACAAAAGAAGTTCATTAAGTATATATTTCTGTGTAGTTTGCAGATGGGACATACACTGCTGTCAGCTGATAGTCAGTTTTGCACTTGTGAATGGGAGGCACAACTTCTTGGAACCATATTATTGCTGTGAGCCCAAATGGCTGTGCACAGCACTCCTTTTAGGCTAAAATAGATGTTGTCAAAGCAAGTCGACCATCCAAAGTGTCAAAATAACCATTGATCCTCTGCCTCCTTTGTGACTACTAGCCTCTTGCAGCCAGTGGAAGAACTGGAGAAGTAGGGACCTTAGCAATAGCTAGGAGAAGGCAACAATTGCCCTAAAGGACAGCAGTCTTCTGTCCTTCCCACCTAGCTCACCGGACAGCTCACCAGCCTGTCACCTGTTGCTCTGGCTTTTCGTGTGTGCCCTGGTCTTTCTTCCCCCATCACTCTTCCAAATCAGTAACCCAGCTCTCCCATCTCTGCCACACACCCATCAGATTTGTATTGAGCTCCACCCTCTATTAACACAGTGGCATGAAGCAGACATAAGTGTTTGGCCATTTTTTAGCTGGGCAGACTATGTCACACAAACTCACTGATGTTTTCATTATGGAAGTTTACCATCACTGGGAGTACTGGTAGAGCTGAACAGGTGGATAAAAACACCACACGTTTTCCCAGAACAGACACATCCTATACATTAGCAAAGGCAGACAATGGATGTGCCAATGTGATTCCTCTCATTTGCCATGGCCAACCCATCTTTTTTCTCTTTTGCCATATTTCTGGACAGAAAGCACAAATGAGCTTGATATTTGTAACAGAAAATGTACAGACCAAACTTTGCACCTGTTTTAACAGCTTGGAAGCCATAACATTGCTTCTCTACCTTGGGATGCTTAATGACTGGAATTGGATTAGTATCCTTGCTGACCAAATCTTTCTATTCAACCTGTTTCTAATCAGAGAGTGAAATTAGCTACCTTTGTGTTATGCCCAATTCCTGGCCAGTGTGTGAGGGAGATGTTTGTTCTGCATAACCATGGCAACAAAGTTGGCAATTTGCATCAAGTTTGGCTGTTCCAGTGAGCAGGAATTACCCTCTGAACTCCATTTACCAGATACCAAGAACCAGCAGTGCAGTAATGATGCACTTAACACCCCGATGCATTTAATACCAGTCTTGATAGACTGGATTTGAATACAGTAATAATAAAAGGCACGATAACCTACCAATCTACCTCTTTCTCATTCTCTCCAATGTTCTGAGACATTTGTATTTTCTCTTGAATTTAGTGAGCACCTCTTCCTGCCTTAATGATAATCTCTTTGCTCTCGCATTGTGAAGACTAATACAATAAAGCTCATCTGTAACATGGTGTGATTACACTGTTCACTGAAAGTATAGCTTCTTTAAGTACATTAGTACAACCCATTAAATGAAATACAGGACAAAAATTAATAGGTATATGCAGGAGGAAAATGTTTCTGAATGAGATCTGGAAAAGAAGACAGATGAAAGGATGACTGAATTAGATTTACTGAATAGATTAATAGCAAATAATGCCATTACTGGTGTTCTTCAAAGTACTGATTTACTTTTAATGAGAATTCACAATCCTTAAATGCAGGAATCTATGTTCTGTGTTTATACAGTGCTTAGAACAGAACAATGTTGGTCTGCCATCAGGGTTCCTAGGTGCTTCAGTGGGACAAATAAAGAGCAGCAGCAGATGAAAAGCAATTATTAGAAAATCTTAATTATTAACAGTTTAGCTTAACATCTAGTACTAAGAAACTAGAGCCTGGATTTCCACACAGTTCTTCTCAGAATTACTGATTACTTTTGTCAGCTGCCTGATTTTTATAGTTTGCACAACTCTAGGTTAGATGACAATAGTGTTGATGGCCTCCTGTAATTACCTTTTTACTATTGTGCTTTCTATAACAGTATAATAAGAAGCTTCTCAGTCAGAAAAGAAACCCTAATCATGTTGTGTCTCTGCAAGCACCAAGATCACATAATGACCCGCAGTACATTACAAAATGCTAGTCAAAGTTGTAGAATGGGGAAAGAAGGATGAATTTGAAAGAAACTGGATGTAGTGAATGAGATATTTATGCATTTACGAGTCACATTTTTTTTCACAAGGATGGATAACCAATTAATATTGATAGCTGCTATGCTTAGGAAGAGGAAAAGTAAATACCTTTATCATTAAATGTGACATGGCAATACATATCAGAAGACTCTGTCATGGTGTTCATTTCTATCCGTCAACAAAAAAGGCCAAACAGAAGCATGATGTCTGTTCAAGGAAATGGTAAACTAGGACTTTTAATTTCAAACATCTGTAGTTTATTAATACTTAAGATTTACTTTGTAATTTCTTTATCATTTTTGATCTTCTGTATTGAGTAAAGCTACCTAACATCAGAACACCTGAAATGATGCTAAGCCGAGGCGAAAAATACTTGTGGACTTTCTTGTGGAAAGACATCATATATTTCTCTCACAAAGACAGCAACATTCAGGCCACCATCAAGTGCAGAGGGAAGAAGGAAATCAAAGGAACAGCATGATGATAGCAAAAAAACTCTGTCAAGCCAACATAAACTAGGCAGGACTAGCTATGCAATGCTTTGCTTGTAAAATATGTAAAGAAATTAATCCACTGCTATTTTTTAAAAACAAAATATGCATAAACTGACAGAGAAGTACTAACATGCTTAAAGTATCATTTCACATGCATATTTAGTTTAATCCAAGCAGTTAAAAAGTCTTGGAAACCAAAGCAAAAATATTTTATCTTGGTTCAAAAGCAAAGCATTTGAAGGCAGGTTCCCTTAGGAAGCAAGGCTTATGTGATTGCACTGCCAGTCCTTCTGTCTCTCAGATAATTTCTCAACCTCAGACCCATTTCAGTCAAATTCTGTAGAGACAAGACATTCCCAACAAAGCTAAGTGAGCACAAACTTCAAGAAACTGGCAGCTCAATAGAAACAAAGAGATCTAAAGTAGTGCCCTCACTAAAGCAGCTCTGCTGTGTGAGCTCAGCAGTTATTTGTACAGTTTGGCTCCCTCTTGGCTGGTTACTCATCAGAACTGACTACATGCGCTACCATTGCCCAGCTGTTATCTGGGGAGAATTAAGGGAAATGAAGGTAGTGAGAGGGGAGGGAATCACAGGGGAAACATAGGGAAGAGAGGCTGAAGGGTGGGCGAAGAGCTCAGAGGCAAGGATTCAAATCCAGGCAGCCAGGATTAATTAGTTCCACTGTCATAGAACAACTTGTTTCTCAGGTCAGCCAAGAAACTAGGAAAAGGAGTTAATTGCACGGCTCAGTTGATATTGGTCTTGCAAAATCCTTGTTTGCTGGCATATGAGATCCTGCTTCCAGTCGTGGAGGCTCGTGCAGGTAAAAGATCTGATCTACACTCAGCAAGCTGAACTGGACATTGACACTGATGAAGGAAGGAAAAGATGCATAACAACTCTGATCTAGAGGTGCAACAAACATCAGGTTGTTTTAAGTACTCTGAAGAATAGCTTGTATCCTTCTAAAGAGGAATATCCTATACTTCTTTTCATCTGCACCATTGTCCCCATAAACCAACCTTTTATTCTGTCTGGGAATAGTAGAATGTGAGAGTTAGGACAGAGTTTACTAGATGTTGAGTTAGTTGGGATTGATTTAGCCATTTAGGCTTTTAATTGTGCTTAGGGAAATGTGCTGAACTTTGAAGTTGTTTGATGCCATTTTTTCTGAGCAGGAGGTAAACCGATTCTCTTTCATTTCCTATAAAGGACCCTATAAAATGTTGTCCTGTGACATACACAAAAGAAAGCCAAAAACCCAAAAGGCCCATCTGGCAGAAACCACCCTGGGCAAATGTATTTGTAAGCTATATATCAATTCCTTGCACTGTCAAAAACAGACATTAGACAATATAAAAGTGCCCAGGTCACTCTAGAATACATAGCATTACAACAAAAATCTCAGTCTTCTCATTCTCAGCTTTCAGGTTTGCCCATGTGACAAGACCTGTGACACCAGCTGCATTGTTACTGTATCCACCATTTCTGAATGTCATTAAGTATTCAGTGACATCCAAAATCAGCTTCAGTTTTGCTCTAGGCAGAGAGAAGGGCCAGTTGTTAACATGGGGCTTGACAAGGGCAGAAGCAGAATTATCTGCTTGCATTCAACAAGCACTCACTGGAGTGAGTCCCAGTGTCTATTAGATCAGTAGCCGTCACTTAAAAATTCAGCTGTTATTTTAACAAACCCATCTCTAAAGGAGTGGTACAATGCCCTGGAAAGCCTTTTCTGGTTCCAGTTTTAAGTGGAGAGATCCAACTCCTTCATGGTTTGCTTCCAATATTAGTAGCAGCTGAAGCTCTCAAAAAGCAAGTTTAATACCCGTAGAATCAAAGAATAACTTGGGTTGGAAGGGACCTTAAACATTATCCAGTTCCAATCCCCCTGCCACAGGCAGGGACACCTTCAGGTAAAAGCAAAAACCCCAAGCATGCAACCAAGAATGCATGCTCAGATATACCAGGGCTTGCCCTAAGTGGGGAGCCGTATTTCCATGGGAAGGAAAAGTTTGCACTGTTCTCCACTGTCTTGCTAGCTATGGATTAGGACTGGCACCACCTGAGGCTAAACTTTCTCAACAGAACAGTTCCCAAGCCAGTGGCCTTTCATCTGGACAGACACATTCACAGAGCTGTAACTTGTACCCATGAGAGCTGTGTGCTGAAGAAAGCCCAGGTCATCTACATGGCCGTTCATGTGGCATATGTGTTCTTAGATTTCCTATTGTCCAGACAGGGCTAAACAACTCCACAGCCAGCAAATAAATGCAGAGCATATCAGTGTCTCATATAATGTACCACTGACTTCCCATATTTTCAAAACAGGTCCAGGAAGAGGCACCAGCTACAAGAATGCCTTGCTTAGAAGGCAAGCAGGATTCCACAGGCATTGAGTTCAGCAACTGAACTATTGCTATTCAGCAGCACCTCAGGCTGCATAAAAGGAAAAGAAAAGGGGGATTACAAGGCAAGCACACATTCTTTTGACAAATTACCTTATTTTCACTGAACAAGGCTTGCATGAATTATAACTCAGAATTGCTCAAGACTGAGATGAATTTAATGTTTACCTACTCT
This sequence comes from Piaya cayana, assembly GCA_013389865.1. Lineage (NCBI taxonomy): Eukaryota > Metazoa > Chordata > Aves > Cuculiformes > Coccyzidae > Piaya > Piaya cayana. Next base: position 402,314 of record WAAB01001995.1, read on the forward strand.
TCAGCAGATGACAAAGAGGCTGATTTTTTACTGTGCTTCACAAAGGGAATGCTGCCACAGCTCTCTGCACAGCAACCGCAACCAGAGATACCCAGAACCTACAGTGGTTCTGACACAAATCCTTCCATGAATCTGTCACTGTACCTTCAGTACCTTATCTCTCTTCCTTATGGAAATAAGAATGTGAGCAACAGTGCTGGGGCTGGTGCAACCCACAGCACAGATCATCCCGAAGCTCTCTGGATCATCTGAAGTAGCATCAGGTAACTTCTTCAGAAATTAAGCTTCAATTGAACTTGAGTGACTAATATGTTAAAACCCGAAACTTTCCTTTGGGTTTTAAAAATGTAATTATATTTCACCCTCAAATTTTCCTGCTCATTGAAAACACACAGCTGCACTGGTAAAGCTGTCAGTGAAAGGAAGCTAGAGGTTTTGGCAGCTGCACAGAGGGAAAGAAGTGAGGCCCTGGACTCATGAGAAGGCGTTGGAGACAGTTTTGGTTTGGAGATCTTCGGAGCCTGCTGACATTTCTGGCGATCTGAAGAAAACTCATTTTATCCCCACCCTTTCGTGAATAAGGCAGAGGTGACTAGGTTACAAGCCACTCAGTCTCAGTCCCAAGCTCTTTTGGTGACATATCATATGACCATACTCAAACAGAGCTTGATTCTACCTCCACTGTAAAAAGGAAGAGGTACGCTTTTTAAGACAAACATTAAGATCTGGGGCAGTGCGAAGGGACAACTGCCTGTGGCCAACTCTCTACAGGATAACTGCAAGGAACCATTAGACTTAGGGTTATACTTAGTCTTAGAGGTGTCCTGTGGAGGACTGTCCCCATGCAGAGTTGTCCTAAGTGCCCGGGGCAGCTTGGGAGGAGAGTTCTCCGTTCTATGAAATGTATGTCTTTGAGTCCAAAAGCACTCAAGGCACATGCTGATGTTCCCAGCATGGATTTTAGCACAGGAGCATTGCATACACAATTCTGATCTAGAGGATCTTCTTGGAAAGAATGTGTTCATCACACAAGTCACTGATGGAGCAATACTGAGCAAAAGAAGAGCCTTCCTGGTATTTATTTACCTTTGCACACCACAAAAATATTCTGTCTTTGAAGCAAAGTTCAACTTTTTGTACAGCCCCTATCACTGAGGAGGGTGCCAGCAGTGTGGCTCCAAGGCAGAGCTACAGAATAAAACAATAATAGAAATTATAATCCTCTGGGAAATTTATTTTCAGCCTATAGTTTAGTTACTTAAAATGTTACAGAGTAAGGTAAAACCCACAAAACAGACCAACATCCTCTATGTAAATTCCTAGGACTGTGAAATACCATAGGAAAAAACCCACCAACTTCAGAACAAGGCTTCTTGAATAAAATTGGACTTTCCTGTGCAAGAGATGCTGTTTCACCGCAGTGGGTGAAAAGTGCTATGGAAGTTTTGACTAGCATTAATTCTTAGTGCTGTTGTTTGAGGTGCTTACACTACACATCAGAGAAATATCTCCTTCCCAGCCATGTAGTACAGCACTACATTTTTTACCTAGAAAAGCAAGCTTTCAAATCACAATTTTACAGGAAGAGGTTCAGTACCAAAGTCATGCAGCATTATCCTGTCACTGACATCAGTATCAGCCTTGCAGAGCACTGCAGCTGATATCACTATTTTATTCCTGAACTATGCTCAGTTTCTAAACATATGAGCAGTGTATATTCCCAAAGCTTCTCTCCCACCACTGCCTGGGGGGGATGTTGTGCGGTTCACATTGCAGTATGCAATAATACAACTATTACAAGATACTGTATAATCCAAATAAAATAATGAAACCAAATAAAAACACGTTTTTGAGAAGAATAGATGCATGGCATCTCCAAGAGATACCAACTGCAAAACCAGAGAATGGCTCTCACAAAGGTGTATTTAAAGAAGCGGGGAGAAGATGTCTTCACAGACCCTCCAGAGGGAGAAAAATGCCGCATTTCACAAACCTGAGCTACTAATTGCTCAGTAGCACAGGGGTGACAATGTACCTCTCACAACAGAAGGTCCATCTAGGAAAAAGAATTTTCTATATTTGCTTGCCACTCTCACTTGCAGCCTCTGTAGTAGAAAAACCAAATATTACTAACACCAGTTCTGGAGTATTCTGTCTCATACACACATTTTGCAGGTGTAGATGAACAAGTGATATCTAAGGTGCTGTTAATCAGGATCTGCTGCTCCAGTACACATGAAAGAAAAACAGTGCATGTCCTCTCATGGACACAGTGAAATCTCATCTTCCTGCTCTGTAGGACTGGCCCCTCAAGCTCTCCTTGATGTGGTAATGTAGCATCACACCAAAATGAAGTGTGCAGCTTTCAGGAGGGTACATCAATGAGAGAACCGAAATAGGCTTATCAAAGAAAAACGTGACTCCAACCCATCCTTGGAACAAAATCAAAGAGTATCTAATGGCAGCAATAGGTCTCCAAGAGGAAAAACAAATCCAAACTAGTTTAGAATAGATCCAAAGAAGAATACATGGGGGTTTTTTTTGTGGTCATTGCCAGTCAGATTATGATTGGTTACAAATGTTAAGGGCCCTTGAGTTGCTGAGTCCTTAATCCATCAAATTGGTCATCACTATGTGCCAAGCAATGACCTCAGTCAAAAACCATAAATCATCACTCAGTTAAAGAATCAAGCCTGCAAGCTCCCTCAAGTACCACTCCTCTAGGCATTTGTGAATGGGGAAGGCAGGCTGCCCTGGATTTTGGATTAGCTGCTTTACATGGAGGAAGACAAAAGAGTTCTCTACCCTGAGTACCAAGTTCTGCATTAACAGAAGCTGGCATGGAGCATATGAATAAAAAACACTGCCAGATTATGTGCTTTGCATGTGGCTTATGAGCTGAAAGATCTGCTTCCTTACAGTGTGGTCCCAGTAAGAGAATTAAAGCAGCATGTAAGAAGTTAAAGCCGACCCTCTTGTTGCTAATCCTTTTGAGGGCACTGCAAGCCACCTCTCAGTTACTGGACATTACAAAGAATGCCTAAGCCACGTGCTGTTTACCAAACAGAATTACAAATTTCCAGAAATTTCATTCTCCATTCAGAAGTAGGGGAATCACTAGCTATTATTGCACTTGGCGTAGGCATGATGAAGGCCGACTTAAAAGTATGAAAGTCAGTTTGCCTTTAATTATGCAAATAAAGCAGCTGTTTGCATACAATGGATTTGTCAGTAGGAACTGAATGATGAAAAGGACCTTAAAAACCTTTTATGAGGATTTTGAGAAGGCAAGAGAATTGGGGGGGGTGGATTGGGGGAACGGGACGGGAAGGGATGGACGACAAGGGGCATGCAGGGAAGGAACATTTAAAGCAGCAGAGAACAAGTATGGTCACATTTTTCATCAGTTAGCGTTTTACAAGAAACTCCATCTCCTGTACCAGGACAGCTTTCGTGACACCTTCAAAAAATCCCTCTCTACCCCAGTGACTGTTAGCCTTGTTTTTCAAGAATGTATATGTTTGTGGGTATATATACACATAAATTTAATACACATATATATTCAAATGACAGTACACAACCAAGTTATAAATTACAGTAAAACACACACACCAGGCTTGAGTTCATTGTTCACTTGTGCACATCCTAATTTGCCAGTCTTGCACCTCCTTATCAAAAGCTCAACTGAAGAGTCTATTTCTGACTCATCTTCATCAGAAATCCTGGGACCTGTCTGAGAACCCACTGTAGATCAGCGGCAGCTCCACTCGTGTGTGCAGGCTGGCTGGCAGAGCCGAAGCTCATGATTCCAAATAGACAAGCTACACATATAGTAGTGAAATTTAAAACAATTCTTCAATGGCACACATTAAAGGAACAGATTGAGGGGATCTAAATGATCTCTGAAATCACTGTTACATGAGAAACAACTGTTAGCAAATGCCTAGCAACACTAACTTCAACTGTGTTTTGGTTTTTGAATGTGAATAGTAGTTTTCTTTGTAAGCACAAAAAAAAATTATCTGTGCACTGTATAGTTAAATACAGGCATTTCCCAGGCAGTTTGGAGCTGTAGATGACATCTGCATTATTAATAATCTACAAAAAGTGTTAATCTTGCAAGCTTTTTGCACATCCTGAATTAAATTGTAGCAGTTACAGAAGAGGACAGTCACATTACTTCAGACTTAAATACAAGACTGAGCCTTTACAGGAACAGACTGTATTTTGGTAATGGTCTCTCATAGTCTGAAGTATTATCTTAAATGATAATTCACCAGAATGAAAAGCACTGGCAAAGTAAGTATTTTGGGGTTTTGTAGCTTGCTTACAATTTTATTTTTAAATGCTTTGGCAATGAATTTTTAGAATTCTATTTCTTTTACATGGCAAGTATTTCCCTTTCACATGGTGTAAATGTCTTATATTCATTTAAAAAAGGGACACAAATTGGGATAAGAGGAGCATTGCTATGAACATGTAAAATTACCAGAATGGGGGAAAGTAGAAATTGCTGTGTGCTACTGCAGATTCCATTTATTAATCCCAGTAATCACACCTTTCTGAAGTGCCAGTCTGACATACCGAGATTACTGTTTCATTTTGATATGATGGCTGATAACAACAACTATATCTATAAACAAAAACTGGTTTTAAGGAAGCTCATTGTTAGCCAAGAGTTAACAGTGTAATCCTCTGCAGCAGTTTTGCAGGCTGGATCACAAAGCTTCTCATAGGGACCTGCAGCACTACAGTCCCATCTCTGTATAGTAACCAGAATTATTCATGCCATTCATGCCACCTCACTTAGAGCTCCGTGACTTTCTCCAGATGGCAAACCACGTCACACAACTGTACATGAGCCAATGATAGTGGTAGCTATATTTTCATCATGTAACAGGCATTTAGGAAAGGGAGCAACACAAGTACTTGTCCAATACTAAAACAATCTGTGCATTTGGCAGTCTCATCTGCATCCCAGGCATTCAGAGAACAGGGAACAACCACCACCAATTATTTTCATAGACCACTTCCAGAATAAAAAAGCTTGAAAATCACCTCCCCTCAGATTACTCTCTGACTCTTTGGGTGGTCTTTCCCGTTGTATCTCTGTGAAGAACTTAGTACACCCCTTGTTCTAGTGCATTGTACACTTCAATTTCTATATAAATTCAGTTTTGGGGTGGGTATTTTGTTTTGGCTTGGACTTTGGTATTTTGTTTATTTGTTTCAAACAAACTGGCACTATACAGGTAGAAAAGAACTTTTGTTTTTCTTCTGAGTTTTATTACTTATGACTTTGCTTTTTCTCTTAAAATTCAAGCTTCTTTACATTAAGAGCAGATAACTGAAGGGACTCAAAGCAATGAGGTCAGATTTACTAATTTCTGTTTCAGTTTCAAGAACTCCTGAGGAATAAAACCCTACACAGTGGGGATGAAGTGACTCAACTTTCATGGCAGGATGCTCCCTCTCACAAAGCACAGGAGGACAGAACTACTCTGTATCCACTACAGTCCCTCAGACCACAAGATCCTTATTCCAGTAAGGCTGGGAAGCTTTGCCAATAAGTCAAACCTAGTCATGACTGCACCCTCCTGCTGCAAAAGGCATCACGACGGGAGACAGATTTTTACCACAGGCTCACATGCTCTTTTGTATACACCTGCCCCACCAGCTCTTTTTCAAGTTTGTGTGCCTCCTGACGTTTAGGAAAATGAGAAATCCAGTCCTGCTCTATGTGGGAATCACTACATAAAGTAATCCAGTCCCCCAAAATTTACAGTGGACCTTCCAACATGCTCAGTCCACTGACTGTGGAAAGACCGGGATTTGATCTGAGAAGCGCAACATAAAAGGCAATTTTAAATATACAACTGTCAATACAACATGGTGTCCTTTTTGGCAGAGAAGATAAAAATAGCAAAGAAACAACAGCTCTGTTCTTTTTATGAAAGCCTGGCAGTTTTCCAGTATAGACTTAAGAACTTTTTGTACTTTGGGGGGAAAAAATGATGGGATGTGGTCCAAGACTGGTCATACAAACCTGAGAAATATGGAATAAGAGGCTAGGCTGAAGCAGCCAAAGTGGTACCACCAGCTGCAGCCCCATTAATTAACGCTCTGCGGTATGTAGCTGTAAGAATGACCCTGATACTTGTTGAATACAAGCAGATAACTTTTACAGAACAGCTACACTTTTCTTACTGAGGTATATTTATCCAAGAAGTACCTTGCACACTTCCCTCCATCTCAGAGGGCAGTAAATTAGTTCTAATTGCAAAGGTATGTAGTAAAAGCTGTGCTCAGCCTTCTGCAGTACTTGAAGATTTATTTTACAGCTTTAGGTTTTCTCTAGATGCCTAAAATTGGGGGGAGAGGAGCATGAGAGAAAATGCAGGCTTTATAGATCTATAAAATTACCTTACTTCAGATAAATAAGTGTTTCTCTGCAACTTAAACAATGTAACTGAAAACCAAGTTTTGTGGCTGACAGTGCAGTGCACTAGAACACAGATTTCTTTGTTTGCAGCTCTTTCAGTTTGGAAAAAAACCCAATTTTACCTGCTTAAAGGGGAAAATACGACAGCTACAATAAACAATTTTAACATAGTCTAGTTTCATGAATAATTTTGAAAAATCTAGCGATAGCAGAGATAAAGCTAAATTCTACAGCTCCATTGACAACACCAATTTGTATCCTGTAGCAACCACTTGGACATGAGGTAGGAGACTCACTAGGCGAAATCCTAAAGGAGAAAGACCCCCAAGATTTTGGGTCTTTATTCTGTGCCAGATATGATCAGCTAGATGTAGTTTAGTCACTGTGTGGCATTCAGTTATGCTCCAAATCCTATTTTACCAACATTAAGTTTTTTTGTTCCTTTGGTCTGCTATCCCTTGGTGATCCCCCACCCTTGCTACAAGCGAGGCTTCACACTAACATCAATCAGGGAACATCAGCTACCCACATCAGCTACTCACTCCTTTCAGAGCCAGATTGTTCTGGCAGTAACAAAGCTGACAAACAGCCTGAGGATTTAATCTTAATCCAACGCTGCTGCATGGGTTCAAGTAATCAATGTTTATATGGGATTCTGCAGAATACATTTTGTGTGTACTGTGCAGACGGTGGACGCTTAGCATGTATTTAATTTAGCAATGAGCTGCTTGTTTCTGTTGAGGGATCTAAAACACAGAGGCAATACCTTTTTCTTGTTTCTCTGTAAGTGCCAGAAAGGAACCGTTTCCTCTGACCAAAACCCAGCGCATACAGGCGTGATAGCAGGTACGTAACCTTGCAAATGAAATGAACAAACAAACAAAAAGTATTCACCTAACTCGAGGCCAGACGAAAGAAGAAGAAACAGGAGAAGGTTTTTGGATTGGTTGGTTCTTCCAAGAATGCAGCTGTGCATTCCAGCAGGCAGCAAGAATGTGGGTTTTTCCATTTACGCTGATCACAAGCTTTGCTACATTCTGGACAGAAGCATTCACCCCTCAAGTACACAGCTCAACCAGACACTGTTTCACAAAATAACTTTGCATGTAATACTTTGTATGGAAGAATGGAAATTAAAGAAAAACTCTTCTAACAGCAGCCAACACCATCAGATAGAAAAATTAAACATGTCACTGTTAAGAACACATATTTCTGGTTGTGCAAGCCTGGATATACTGGGAATAGCTGACACACTGTGAATCTGTCTCAGGAGCTCTTCAACTCCTGCCTCAGCCAGGTGTAACAGAATCTGATAATTTTGTCAAGTGATAGAAATTATCACATGCAGTTTTGTCTCTTGCAGTTATTTATACCAATTTAATATGATAGGTAGTGATCAGCCAAAAAGCCTCCTGAAGTCCATTACTGTGTGTTTTCTGAATCTCCAGCCACAAAAAGTTGGCTTTTCTAGTGCTGTCACCATTGTACTAATGACAATGTGAACAGAAAGATGCCAGGGAAGTTCTGAGGAAACCTCCCCCTGAACTGCTGCCCACTGTGATTGTTAGAGATAAAACTAATCCTACAGCTAATAACTAAACTAGTGCAGAAGAGTCTTGAAACTCATTCTTGTTGCCAAGCAGCACATAGCTTAAATATCATCTCTTTCTTCCTCAAGTATGCTGCATTATAAACAGATCTTCCTGCTGCCTTTGGAGAAAGCATTGTAGAAAAAGAAGCCAAGAACCTTAAAAAAGAATATTTTTAGTAGTCAGCTTGTACTGTCTTGACAAAAACAACAAGAAAGATATGAAGATTCTCAAGACAGTGTGCTGTCATTCCTTCCTTTATCTGACCTTCAAAACACACAGTTTGCTGATTTCAGAAATGAAAACACCCAACCCATTACCTGCCTCTAATGGCATTCAGTACTGATCCAGCCAGTTCATATCTTTGCCATAATTTCTAACGACATCTCAAATGTGGAAACAGGCAGAAATTGTGATGAATCTCGTGACAGAACCACCATTTACTGATAATTGCTTAAAGCTCTACCTCCACTCAGAGCAAGTACCTACCTGTTGCACCAGTAGATGGCTCCTAACTCCCTTAAGCAGGACATGCTTTAAAGTTAGGGCTCTGTCAGTTCTCTAAGGAAAGATTGTTTCATTTTTAATGTCTACAAGAGCATCTTGGGACTTGGTATGTCTCTCATTAATTTCAATGGGAGTTGGTAAAAGTACTAGAAGAGCTTAAAAAAAATAGCAAACAATGAGAAAGAATAGGATATAAAAATAAAATTTACTGCCTCCAAATCTGCCCTGTTCCCTTTTTTACCTTTCAATAATGGTTACATGTGTCTTCTGCACATTTAAGCATCAGAAAAACTTATAAACCATTTTTATTGCATACAGCAAAAATTTATCTATGTATTTCAGCTTAGATCTGCAAGAATCCACTTAAATTTTAGAACTGCAGTGAGAAAACAAAGACTCTCAGTTCTGTTCCATACACAGCAATTACTCCAGCTGTCAGCACAAGTCACTTTTACTGCTAAAGCAAAATTGTGAAGCATCAAGTGCATCCCACAAAACCAATACAAGTTTATGTAAAAAGACCACACGTCTGTTTTGTTATCCCCAGACACTGTTAGGCACAAGTAATAGCAAATTACCAAGCAGAATTAAAAGGAATGAAAATGCCATTCAAGGGAGAAATCTAGTTATTTCCTTAGCACCAAGGAAAACTTAAGTTAGTACTTAGTTTCAAAAACATTTACAGATCTTCTGCAACTCTCCCACACTTTGCTGTTCAGAGTGAACTTCTGCCACTGGTGCAGTCAACAGTAATTTTGCTATCAACTTCAGAGGAAGTCAGAACAGCACCTTCATTTTATTATCTAAGCCTGCTGGCCCCAAAATTAGCCCTTTGTGATTTTTTTTCAATAATAAAATGAGGCATTCAGCGCTTGCTGTAGGGCAGTGAGTTTTTCAACTAATACTGGTAATACTAAATCCTATTGAAATTGTGATCTCTCTCAGTCATGAAGGCATGCATATTTCTGGAAATTACTTACTTCAGATAACTCATCAGTATAAAAATAGTAACAACTAATTTAACCCTGACAGCTCAAAAAGCCTCATTTTCTTTTAAACAAAACACAAAGATAAAATCTAAAATCAAAGTTTAAAGAGGGTGGTAAAAGGTTTTCTAAAATCCCTCTTCAGGATTCTGCTCCAGGTTCCACTTGGTACTGTACATTTCCACTGCTTCTCTGAGCTTCCTCAGCATTTACACCTGAAAGGGAATAAATCCTAGAAATACAATACAAAATTTGTCTGAATGGTACTTGCTGCAAAAATGTAGATGGTGTGTATCATGTATAAAAATGGCAGACTATAGAAAGAAAAAAGCAAACCTCTAATTAAATTGTATGTCATCCAAAGCAAAAATGGACACTTATAGCTCATCTGCGGTAGAAGCCATTGTACGTGAAACAGGGTAACGTATAAACAAAGTGCTTTATCTAGGGTATGACTGGAAGCTCCGAGATTGTAACGTCCTTTAAGATAACATTCCAAACCTATCCTTTTAAGTTTCCAGCCAAGAATTTGTTTTTATAATTTCTTTGCTCTTGGCAGAAAGAAGCTACACTTCGGGCTAAGTTCTCCCTCTCATTCAATATCGCTACCACCCACCCCACCCCCTCCAGTTTTTTGCCAAAGGAATCATACAAGTGTTTTGAAAACCAAAACTACAAGGAACCATCTATAGCGTCTCTTTGTTGTTGTTTCTTTCGCTATCATATTTACCATGAGAAATCATAAGACAGCTCATTAAAAACAATTTATCTACAACTGGATCTCACCCCACAGCTCCCACTTGGGTATCGCAGACTCTGAGAGTTGATCCGAGTGAAGCTCATGCTTGTCCAGAAAAGGCCTGGTTCTTACCCCAGGGTGACAGCTGAGATCACCTCTGCATGCAGGTTCAGGATTTAGCACTGGCATAACTCTGCTGTTGCAGTACTGCTTGAAAATACAGCAGTCAATCCACACGAGTAACAGTTTTAAATTGTTTTGTCACACAGAGCACTGCCCGATTCAGTTTTAGGAATCTTAAGGGCTTAAATGACTCCTGTCTCACCAGACTGTCTATAGGCCACCAGGAACACCTCTAGCTCCCAGTAAACCCCCTCACTTCCAATATGCACTGTGTGATGAGGTCATTTATTGAGCATGACCATTAATAAAACCACAGAAGGGAGATTTTAGGGAGTGTCTGCTCCCTTTTCTACCAGCTGCAGAGATTTTTTTTAATCACTATATGCTGCCATAGCACTATACTGAGATTCAGCTGTTTTTCTCAAGGGAAGAAAAAGCTGCTGCAGGGTAAATATAAAGCTAACATAGAGCAGCTTTAAAAAAACCTTCAGTCTAAAATATTTACAAATAACACCACTCTTAGTTGCACTTTGTAAAAAAAAAGATGTTGCAACATTTTCCCCTTTATTTTTCCCCAATAGCCACACCTACATATAACACTAAAATAAATACTCTATAACACTACAGAGGCTAAGTCCTCATTTCATATTGTTGAGCAATACTAGAGTGAGGCTACATCACCATAAAACAATCTTTTTTGTTCAGTTTTGAGTGAATTTAGGCACTCAAAGTTCACAAAATAGAATCTCTTACTGAAGTCATACAGGCTGTACAGAAAAGTTCTCTGAAAAAACAAGTAGATAACTGAATGACACAAAAGTTTGGCAGCTAATTTTTGGAGTGGGGAGATAAGCACAGAGCATGTGTGTGTGTGTGATTGTTTGTGTAAGCCTCATGCTGCTGCTCGTAGTCTCCTGATTGATGAAGCCTAGTTCGTGCTCTGTTGAGAGTCGGCGTTTATTTTTTCAGAAAGAATTGCTGTATTTTGTCTCCTGTCTTCAGGATACTCAGGGGGAAAAACCCTTAATTGCAATAGGAATAATTCTTTTTTCACCTTTATCCCTGAAAACCACTCAGAATTTTAGGAGAAGAACAAAGGCTTTCCCTAAATGAAAATTCCCCTCAAACAAGGAAAATTAAAGGAACCTCCTAGCCACCCAAGACTGAGAGTTAAATAGAATTTTACCTCTATTCCCCCAACACAGGAAAATCCAGACAAAAGGAGAACTTGTCACGGAGTACTTACGCTATGAGACTGTGGAGCAGCAAGGAGAAACAGAGACAGGTTCATGACCGACTGGATTCCTCCCCTGCTCCATTTAATTCAGAGAAGTGTTCAAATTCGTAGCCTTTGCTGGCTCTTCCACCACCAGATTTACAGCTTATGCAGATGCTGCTTTAGAGGCTGTGCTTATTAGACATCCCAGTGTAGGTATGCTTTAAATGTTCCCTTTCTCAGTCAGACAGCTAAATTCTGGTCTTCTACTCAAACCCTGAATTCAAAGGCCTTTCTCCAGGTTTAAGTAATCTCACCTGGTAACCACAGTGATTTAAGCACCTGCCATCAAAAAGCCTGAAACTCTTTAAAAACAGTTAATTAAATTACAATGTGCTTATTAAATTTTACACTCCAAAATCATAATAAATCCCTGCCTTAGAAAAGCCATCCAGTTTAAGTTGGAATTTCCGTGGCAAAAATCATGCAAGTATTTTCATGAGAATGTGGAAAGTTAATGTTTAGAAAACAATTATTAATTACAGTATCTGCATAATGTGTATCCTATCAGACAATTCGAATCAAAAAACACTAAGGAAAACAGAACTATACCATATGTTTACATCAATGAACAAAGGCTGACGGATGCAAATAACAGTAATCTCCAAAGTGAAGGACTAGAATCATAGAATGCATTTCTTTTCTTCTGTAACTAGTAATTAGCATATCCAAGTCCAGATATTTTCCTGAAAATATTTTTTTTCTGTTTTCCCTCTCTGTTTTTTCAACTGGTATTTGCTAAAAACTCACAGTACTCAGCATACTAGTGTTTGGTCTACAGCTCAGCACTAGAAAGACAAAGACACAGCATTCTGTGACATTCAGAGAACACCCTGGGCCAATGACTTTTTTATGCTTCACAGCCATTTATAAATGTTTTTTTTATAAACAAGCAACCTGTCTCCTTATTTTGGAAGGCTGAGATAATGGCCTTCCTTTGGGTAAGTTTCCACTACACGATCAACTATAAAATAATAGTACAGGTTTATTGGGCAGGTGAATACAACAATAGTAAAAACTGGACCCATTAATCTGAAGGAATGTCTACTGAGTGGTTGTTTTCATATACAGAACATTCCAGCTCACATCCCAGTAATCTAGTCTTTACAGAATCACAGGATGGTTGAAGTTGGAAGGGACATCTGGAGGTCACCTGGTCCAGATCTTCCTTCTGGATTATATCAGAATTTGCGTTATTTTTTTGCCACCAAATACTATCTCACATTGGTATCACGTAAGGAGAGGAAATTAAAAAAAAAATGGATGCAGACAGAACTGAGGGCATTTCTAACTTGGTTACATTTTCAAAGTTGTAGATTTTAACAACCTCTTACCCCAGCTTGCTACTTAAAAATCTGTGAGGCCCATAGCCCACATTCTCATTGGCAAAAGGTTTAAAATACTTTTTTAAACATTAAAAAACCCAGTATGTTCATGCAACCTGTTTCTCATTGGCTGTGATTCTATCTCTTAATATCCATTATTCAACAAACATGTTAGAACAAGTCCTTTACTACCTCCTCAGCATTTCTATGGGAGAATATAAAACTTTTTTAAGCCAAGGTGTACAGGGTCAGTTTAATCTTGCACAAAATCTTTGCGGTGTAGAACAGCTTCTCCAGCATCTTTGTCTCTTGAGTTTAAAAGAGTTATCAAAGTTAAAAGGTAGGATTACAGTTATCAGACCAGTATTTCAGTTTTAAGAGACTGACTATTAATCAACACAGAGGGAAAGTTGACCTGAGTAAGCACCACATGAAATACTTTCAGTCTAATCAATGATAAACCAAAGTGTTATTTCACTGAAGAGGTTCTTTTGAACGTTTAATCACACTGTCAATTGAATAGATATTATATAAAAGCTATATGCTAAAAGTTAATTTTTAAGAAATGTGTACAATTTTCTCTGCCTACCACAGGGATGGATCAGAATTTATTTAGCTGCCATGACAAAACATTAACAAACTAGGCACCTCAAATGCACTATTCAGGGCTTGGAAAAGGGAATTTGAAACAAAACTGAGCAGAAAGATTTAGATGGGAACAGTGTTCTCACTTGGATCCAAGTCAATGTGATCTGTAAGTGATAAATCATTTGTATATGTGTATAATTCTTTTATATGGAAGTTAGTACTTATATTACATTTGTTTGTTCTTTTACTTGCTTTATGCTCATCTGTTTATTTTGACCATTAAATGGTTCTACCCTTCAAGCAAAACATAACTGTTTGTATGCAATCAGAAACAGGGTAAGAATGTTCACCCTGATGCCATTGCCTATGTGCCTATGCTAATATTAACCAACTCACACTCATAGCAGAGGGATGTTAATCAGTTTTAGGTTTTCAAAATGGCAGGGAAGAGGTATGACCCTGCCCTGTCACAGGTGCCCTGCCAGCACGAAACCTAGCACAGTGATAAATCAAGCACAGTAAGTATTCAGAAAGAAACTACATAAAGCTCTCCAACAACACTGTCTCTTTCCCCACAAGAGAATCACCTACTATGTATTTTCTTATGGCTCCCCTTGGAAGGATGTGAGAAGAGGAGGAAAGGGGCACAGCAGGTTTGCAAAGGAAGCATGGGCACAGAGAACCACTTTAAGATGAAGCACTGGGGCATGGTTTAGGGATTGATGGGAATGGTTGGACTCAATGATCCAGTGGGTCTCTTCCAACCTGGTGATTCTATGATTCTACGATTTTTACCCACTATGGCAGGCACCAATGCCTCTACTGTCCAGCTCAGAAGATATCAACCTACAATGATCTTAAGCTAGTGGTTGCTTCTTGATAGTCTTGAAAACTCTGGGGAGTGGATCTATGATGTGGGGAGTGGACAAGTCATAAATTTTATGTATCACCAACAAGCACCTTTTAGGAAAACTACGTTACTACTTCCTGGTCTGAATTAAAATGATTGGCTACAAAAAATTCACTCTATAGTTACTAGGTATAAGGGAACAGGGCAACTGCATTTCCTTTTCATCATATGTACAGGCTTTTCATTTTGGCAGAAGGAATATTCTGGTCTCCTGGGACTCAGACAATATCATAATTACACCTCCTGTGGAAACTATATGGGTTCTTGCTTTGTTAGCATCTTCTAAAGTAAAAGTCTTTCTGACAGGAAGCATTTGCAATTAATAGATTGAAAGTAACCAGAGAAAGTGCCAGTTATAAGAAAGCATAACTTAACTAAAAAGATGTATTTTCAAATCAGCCTGACCATGTTCTGAACTCACTGGAAGCATATAGTATTGCATATAAAACATTTTGTATCATCACAGCAAGGGCTGACTGCATTTATGCCAATTTTGAAACTCTCTCCACTGATAAACAGCTCCACTTGTTTTTAGTCATGTTTACTTACATCTCTGTTGAACTGGTCCAACATTTCCTAAGTGTATTTTAAGTTATTTTTGTTATTTTTCTTTCACCGGAACTTTCTTTCGGGGTATATCTTGTTTCCACAGAAATAGCACTAATTGCTTGTGTAGTCCTAGCATTTTCTAGGGAGAGTAAAGGGAGCTGTTATCTGCCATGCCATGTTTCTGTGCCTCTGCTAGGCGTACTGGACATAGTGTGCTACAGGCGAAGTATATTTCTAACTTAAGCTCATAATCTCTCTGGTTTAGGCAGTATTGTTTAGTAAATATTAACATGCATAACTCATCTGGAGTGGTCACGTGTGGCTTTTTCTGTTGTACCCTCCACTGTTTGGAAATAAATTCCAAATGGCTATCCAAACAGTTTATAGTCTGGAGCTGTGCAAGTGTTGAGGAAAACACTTAAAATGTGCTTTGAGAAAATCTACACCCTTTATTCTTAACCCAAATACATCGGGGGTGTAGGGTGTGTGTGCAATACATTATATTCCCAAACATCTAATTTGAGCATTAATCACACAATCCTTTGAATTAAACGTGCAGAGATTGGTTCTTTGAAGCTAACTTTTTAAAGTCTTGAATGGATAAAAATTGACTATCTAAGAATAATCTGGATTTTAAATGATATTGAAGTCATATGAATTAATTGCTTCCTGGTTTTCAATTAAAAGTCAACTTCTCAAGATTTTTGAGGAACTTTCTAAAGTAAAAGGCCAAATCCTTACATATAACATAATAACTGCTACTGTGATTAATTCAGAAACATCATTGATGTCATCTTATGAACGCGGGTGTTGTCAAGAGAAAAAAATATTGCATCAAAATATAATTTTGATGCATAACTCTGCAAATTGAGGTCTCAGACACCTCTCTTTGAATATTGTTTTATGCCATTGTCACCAGTGTCAAATATGAGGATATGGCTTACACTTGCAGTTTCTAACTTAAGTGAACTACTCTTACATCTGTGAATAGTCCTATTGGCTTCTTTATTAAGCCAACTTATAAGAAAAAGTCCCTTTAAGATAAAACCATGGCTCTGAATGTAGCACTACCATTGTAGCTTTATGACCCATGACAAACTACTTTCTCCAAGGCAATATTTGCCATTTTAGATCAACTACTACAGATTAAAATAACCTTTCTGATAATAATTTCTCAATGCTCTAACTTAGGTAGACTGTACCTTTTCTTTACATATAAACATGCTCATTTTTAATCTAACCAAATTCATAGGGAGAGGTGTAAAATTATGCTTGTGTTTTTAACTTCTTTCTTTAATCTGCAGTAAACTAAACACAGATGTCTCCAAATGCGGGAGACTGATGATGAGAAATCACGGCCTTCATATTTGGAGAAATCTAAATGTAAGTAGAGGCATCCTTTTCCAAAACTGCTCATAGATTTACAGCTTTGAAATCATGTACTCTGACTTGGGTTTCCCTCTCTCTCACCCTGCACCCTGACAAATCATCCTTGCCTTCTGTGACTGATAATCCCAGTTGGCTGCAATGACACCTACTGGATGTCAGAACTGATGAACTGCAGACCCTGCTGCTGCTGAGTTTAGATCGCATCACTGTCAATGTAATGTTCAATACCACAGTCCTCTCTCAGGCTGAACTCCCGCCCACTGCAGCTCTCTTTCCAAGTATTTGGATCTCAGTTATCCCTATGAAGCAATTTCCTGCCTCTTTCAGGCTCATTTCTTAACTCCCAGGTAACAAATTTTCACCCTGATTACAACTGGGCTAGTTTAGTCCAGGCTTTTTTACAGCAGTTGCATAATCTGAGCTGCTCCGCTGCAGCTGTTGTTGTACAAAAGTTATTTATAAACTGTAGACAAAATCCTTCTATATTTACAAAAGCTACTACGCAAAATAGCAAGATATACTGCATCATACCATGGTTATTGTTTCCACTAGGACCTTTCTGTTTGCTCAGTCCTCACTGTGAGAAACCCACAGCTGCATTTCAGATTTGACTGGGAAAGAATTTAAAACTTTAACGCTCTGATCACAGATTTAACTTCACTAAATTATGGTCATCATTAATTTAATTCATAAATACTGTATCTTCTCAAAATAGAAACTCATTACATGACCAGAGAGATCAGGATTTTTTTTTAAATGGCTTGGGGAAAAGGTTTGCATAACAGTTGTGTGTAGTCAATCACCTTCCCTTGCCCACTTGGTATCATACAATCAGAAAAAGAAAGAATCAGAAAGTTTCCACAAGACAGTATTTGCAAGACTATTAATCAACCTTCTCCATGGTTGCAGGCAGGCACAGACAAACTAGGCAGAATTGAGCTGGCAATGCGATCAAGGTTAATCTAATCTTTCCTTAGATTACATTTGTTTTTCCAGGTATCACATTAGGGAAAAGGTGGGGGTGAGAATAGTATCATGGAGGATCAGTGGAGGCCCAATGGGTTTCCAGGCTCTAGAATGGAATTTTTTTGGAATTACCTGAGATCACTAGGTTTAGAAAGACTCTTCAGCCATATGTGGTGGCCTGGGACTCTTCGGCTGAGGAAACCTTAGAAGAAAACACTGACGTGAACCTGAACCTCTCTTGTGAATTCTTCCTTTCAATGGTAAAATAAATGAATGTGGTTCCAAATTAGAAATACATTACCTAAGTTTATTAGAAGCTTAATCGTCCAGTATAAGACGCAGAATCTTGGATGAACTTCCCTGTAACTCCAGTTCTAGCATTCAGCAGAGGAAATAAAATTGTAACACACTAATGAAACACTAAGAATCACCCACCCACCAGCTGATTAAAATATTCCTTTTAAAACATCTTAAGAAAAAAGAAACAGAGAAAAAGAAATGTACTTTTGTTGAAATGGGGTGTTCTGACCATGAATATAAACTGTGAAGCTTGTCTAGAATAGATTATTAACATCTAAAGAAGAGGAATTCAGCAGCTGGAACAATACGTATAAATAACAGATATTTATTACAGGCCACCCGAGTATGATGTCTTGTGACAGCAAAGAAAAAGAGAAAGTTTTCTCTTAGCCAAGAAAAGAAGGTAGAACTATAAACTTTTACAGTCTGAGAAAGAAAACCACACAGAATACTGTCAGTTGATATTTTCAAAAAGGTTAAACCAGAAATAAATAAAGAGATATATACACCACACACAACCTTACCAGTAGCATGTTACAGAGGTAATTCAATTATCTCCACATCATATCAAGCATGATAAAACAATGACATTGCGGAACCAATCACATGCTAAATACATTCTGGACTCAACACTACCTATGATCTTTAATGTTAACCTTTTTTTCAAAAGCACCTGCCATTCTGGAAACTTGAAAATATTTGTAGAGTTCCTCTCACATCGTTTATCAAAGAGTTTTTCAACAAACTCCAGAAAGCTAGCCCCAGCAAGTGTCTTGACCTGAAAACTCAAAGAACAGTGCAAAATAAGCAAGCTGTGACCAGACAGAGAGAAGTTATGCATGAGAGGAAGACTAGTCCTCTAACTGAACTTCTCAGCTTTTTTATTAAATGATATGTATGATAAATTAGCAATGGCAAGCTGATACCTCTGTAAATAAGCTCTTCAAAAAGCATTAGGGGCGCATAAACAAGTCAATGAATCAACTCTTTCTTGTTTGGTCTGAAATCAACACAGAACAATTAACACAGGTGCTTGAAGTGATAGAACGAGAAGCTCCAGGCTGCACCAGCCTCCTCCTTCCTTGGCATTTCTGAAAACTGTATCTGCAAAGCAGTGATTTGGACTGGTCACCTGCAAAGAGCCATCCCCATTACCAATATCCCAACAAGCCCAGCAGCACAATGCACCTGGTGGGTTACCTCTGCATTCATGCCCAGAGGCAGTTATTCAAAGCAGTAGACAATGTTTTGCCTTATCTTTAACCTTTCAAACAGTAAAGGACAAATTTTGTTCTCCTCTCTCCTCACTATCCCATCAGGAACTGCCAATTTGTTTACAGGATTTGCATTCAACATGTCCTTAGAGCGATCCAGTCTGAGATCTCTCTTCAGCTTGACAAAGAACCTGAATCCAAACCTAGCTTCCTACTCACCTCCTTTTGATCTAAGGTTTTCAGTCCATGACTCATAACTAGTCTCCTGGCTGTAAACTTCTTGTTGATCAGAAAGGCGGAAGAAAGTTGTTTCAGGTGCCAGGGCTCACCATAAGGGACCAAAGACTTCTGGAAGTGGAGTTTCATTCCTCACTGGATAAAAAACTTATTGTCTCTTTCAAGAAAAGAACTTCTTTATGTCTTTTTTGGCCTCAACCCATTCCCCTAGAGCTTGACAGTCCTTAACATAGTGCTTAATATGTATGTGTTGTACCAAGAGACCTGGAGGCATTGGGCAGTAAAAGCAGTACTCAGGCAGTTGAAATTGTCTCCATAAATACACTAGGAGCCAGGCAAGGGGGTGCATCTCAAATAATACTTACTATAAACTCAGCAAAGCTGACACAAGTCAAGTGAAAACAGAAAATGAGATATGGGGACAATAATCTCGAAGTTTTGTTTATACAAACCTATCAATTCAGAAATGTTTCAAGAGGCTTCTCAAACAAATACAGACTGGGGTGTTATATCCAGCTGCACCACATTAAAAGAATGATGTGATCCTGACTTGGAAATCACAAAGTGGCAGTTGATTCATACTCGCCAAGCACCACTTGAGCTAAGGCTCTCTTTTTTTCTGTTAAAAAAGCTTACTGAGGAATAGAATCACAGTAGCCATTGTCATTACCTAATCTGAACTCCCACGTAACACAGAACAGTACTTTACACCAAGCGTTTCCTGAATTAGTCTCAAATATTCTGGACATCAAGAACAAAAAAAAGTGTCAGCATGCAGTAAGGGTCTACTATGGATTCCTATTTTTGGAGAACAGCAAGACTCAACACCAGCAGTGTCAGCCCAAGGAAAACTCATGGCAAATGACAAATATTTGAGAAAGGTTTATCATCTCCCTACCATTTTACAGCTATGGAAACTGGAACTCAAAGGCATAAAAGTTAGGCACAGAGAAATCAAACTGTACATAAAAGAAAGCAAAATTTATACACAGTGATGAATGTCTGCAAAGTAGGTTTTAAATGTGATTTGAGTGTTATGCAGACTTGCTGCCTGGGCCTTCATCTTATCCAACTCACTACAAAGTCAATATAAAATAAAATATTCCTGAGTCTCAGCACACTTATTTCTATTACAGAGGGAAGCTGCTGCTTAATTTTATGTACATTAATTTGATTTGTATTCTTGTTGGGGAATAGCGTGGTGGTGGAAAAGCAAATGGTATATTTTTTCACAGAAGAAACTAATGAAGTTATGGAAAGCAAGTGTTCTGTTCCATAGAAGGCTCCATATGCCTGTCTAACCCAGCTATATTTCTGAGGTTAAATGATGCAAAGATTAAATGCTGACTTTGTGAAACAAAGGTAAATAGTAACCCAGATGCTCTCATTCATATTCTGAAGTTATTGCTATCAGCTCTGTGACCAACACATTTCACAGCTTGTGAATTTGCAACAATCATAAATTAAGGCAGTAAGAGAGGACCAAGTATAGTCCTATAAACCTCTGAAAGGGTTTGCTTTATTTATATTCCATCTGGGGGCTCAACCAGTGCTCTGAAGTTTATAAAGTATAGGAATCTAGTAGAATCTGGTCTTCAAATCATTCACGTTATATTTCTGATGACCTGGATTATAGCTATGCATTTGCACCATTTCACAAGCTCACATGCAGTGTAAAGAACTATTGAGTTATTCTTTGCCCTCCTTCCAAGCAGAACTAGGGCTACCAGGTGCAAAAAAACTGTACAAACGTAACATAAAACAACGTAATGTCTCCAAATAAATGGAATAATTCCTACTTTTCAGATGCTTTATTTAGTCCTCCTGAATATCTCTTGAAAGCAAAATAATAAAAAATAAATCCAGAAAAAATGTTCTTAAAGTCACTGATTCTGGTTCTGAAGGCAAAACCAACTATATGTAATATGTAAGTGCTAAATTAACAAACAGATTCTCTTCTAAAGGAGCTCTTCCTCCTATGTGAGACATACCGAGGAAGGAGAACCCTGTAATGTTGCTCCATAAACATAATTCACTAACATCTATTTTGTGTACTAAGAAATATGCAACACCCTTGACTTTCCAGAATCCAGCATTTGTAGTTGTCCTATGTTCACTCCATAGAACTTTTTTTCTAGGAAAGGTTATACTTAATGATGTTAAACTGCATTGAAAATATTTGTGACATCTGTCAAATTCATTTAAAATAATTCATTAGGGTCAGTGTAACTGCAATAAATACAAAATTAATAGTAAGGGGTTTCTTTTAAGGTTACATTAAAATAACATTTGGGATCTGTCTGCATCTGACAAAATCCAGGGAACTAGCTTCAGTCACAATTTGTCCTTAATTTCTTTGTGCCTAGATGAGGAAGGTGCTAAACAATCCATATTTTTTATTCACAGTGGTCCGTGTGCTGGAGCAGAGGAAGTGGCCTCAGAATTAAACTCGGGATTCTCAGTTAGGCAGTTCAGCTTCATTTGGCTTACAGCTCTCCTTTGGCAAGTTACTAACTATTTCGATTTCTTTTTGTGAATTCTGGAAAACTACATTTAATTCCTCCCACAGCTGTTGTGGGGCAGAGTTGTCACCCATTAATGGTGTAAAACGCTCTGAACTCCCTGCATAGAAGTTGATACAGCATGGCAAAACGCTGCAGTTCTCTGTACTACTAGCAATGCCTACTGGCACATGCTGGAAAAAAGGTTTTAATTTAACCTCTGCTTTCCTGAGTTCAGTCCTTCTCTCCCTTTCTGCATTCCCTATTTTTCCTTCATGACACTGTCTTAGAAATACAGCTCCTCTTGGTTTAGAGAAAATGACAGAACAATGTTTGGACCTCTGCACTGCAACAATTAGGATCACTGGGAAATGACATTTTCCTTTCACTGGATTTCTGTATGCTCTTTTCAAACTACAAAAAGCCAAACTCAAATCAAGTCACATTAAATCTGGTATAGTTTTGAAATTTGCCAAATCAATTACTTAATCTGAAAAAGCTCTAGTACACAATTTTCATTTGGAATGCAAGTGCCAAGCAGTTCCCATAGCTCAATATTTTGAAAACAATGTGCCTTCAAGGACATATGGCTGAATCCTAGATCTCTTACCTAAACTGTAAACAGACAGATAAAATCCTTTTTTTCCAAATTTGCATCTGAATCTTTCTCCCATTGTACAGAAGCCATTCTCATGAGGCTTTTAAGTACATCTTAAAATTGCATTTTTGTTACTTAGATCCCAGTGACAAGAAAGATGAATCATGTCACAGAATTTATTCAGCATTGCTAATTAAACTCATTCCTTGAGGCCCGGGAAGCACTAAACCACTGGAGTGTAACAGTGAAAATTAGTGATTTGAATAGAAGAATCATGAACTTTGGAAAAGAAAACATTACCCATCGGTGGAGCTCACAAAATAGCCCCTTACAGAAACTAAATAAGATTAATGAAGGTGAAGTCAAGAAAAGCAACAGCTTTTAAAAGACCTCATTTCTTATTTTCAAAAGAGCACAACATAAAATAGACTCAGTGCCACTAAAAATCTTTAACATGGGCATGTACATTTAACACAAAAAATAGGAAAGCAAATTTTATAGAACTCACCTTGCCATACCAAACTGAAAAATTCTTCACCAAAATTCATTTTAAAAAAAATTAAAGTGAAATTAATTAATGTCCAAGTATTTGGGTTCAGATTCTGTCCCTTCAAATTTTGCCACACTTTCTTAAAACTGTTCAACTAGATGCTTCATGCTGTCAGTAATGTCTACACTCGGTGAAAGAACTATGTGTCCTTCCCAGGTTCCAACTGAAGAGCCTGGAGACCAGCACATCCAGAACACAGCCCTTGAGGGCTCTGCTCCTCCACTTTTCAACAAATGAAGCACACATATGACAATAAAAACACGTCCACTTGTCAGGATAAAGAGGAGGCCTCAGAGGCTATTGTATCTGGAAATCCACATTAAAGGTAGCAAAAAGGAAGCCTTCGAAATCAGACATCATTGGTGAAATGCTGGATTTAATTAAAGGGTTACTCTTCTGATAGGAATCTCATAGGGCCCACTAATGCTGCCTCCTTAAGAAGAAAGGTGCTGCCAATCAGCTGGTCAGGAGTGTCTTGCCTGCACACAAGACCAGGACTTGGGTAGTGGAAGCTAAGCTTGGAGTTTGGTGGGACCAAGGAACAGCAAAGCAGTAGCTGCCACAGACACCTCGGCTTGCCAGGATTCTCAATCCACTGTGTGCCATTCAAATTCCAGCACTTGCCTCTGGCACTTATGGCCTAACTTTCCCAGGCAATGACCTTCTAGGGTAACACTAGAATTCCAAAATATGCAGCTTGTCTTGCACGTTGGGCCTTTGGAGATTGTGATGATTTAGTGCAGTGCTATGCCATGACTCCCAGTGTTACTCCCAAATGATGCTGGAATATTCACACAAATGTAAATCCCATAGATATTAGAAGGTAGCCAAGAGGAAACCTGAATCATCACTGCTGAGTATGGAAATGAACCACTATGATTGTAACAGTGAAGTTAGAGATGCTCTCTGCTTCATTAAAGACTTAATACAAAAATGTGTACATAAATGTCTGTAACACATACAATTTAATTTTCCTAGAAAGTTTTGAAATCTAATACAAAACACATTCCAGTACTTCATAATTTGCCTGTAAAAGTCTGATTCAATGAAGATGGGATATAAATAACAAAACTACATGATTTTTAGAGCAATAAACTGGCAACCTAGGCAATTTCTTCCAGCTGGCTGGATTATTCTGGTTTTCATAATGCTATATTTGGACTACAGTCTGATACACAGTTCATCCAGCAAGCACTTGCAGCTTGCCTAACAGTTCTGACAGGAGAGAGACTACAGCAAACAAAGTGCTCATAACTTGACCTCAAAGCAAAATGCAACTTCGCCAAGAGCAGGATCAATCTGCTGTTGACCAAGGATTGTACCTGGTTATAGGTGTCACTTTCTTGGGCAAACCCATCTAATTTGTGATTAAGCCTTACTCCGATACATTTTATGATCCTTCTCACAGGAGTTCTGCAGATCTGGAGTCCTCAGTAACAGCAAAGCCTCACTCCAGTTGCCACTGTTGGATTCTGGTTACTCTGCATATATGGGCATCTTTTCACTAGAGCATATGTGACTCAATGCACTCAGAAACCTATTAGAAACAACCCACCTCTAAGAACAAAAGAAATGCATCTTTTCACAAAAAGCTATCCAGCTTCCCAACAGGGTTCAGCTCTAAGACATAAAACCACATTGATATATGAAACCACAATACAAACCCCATCACCTTCATGACAAGAATATTGTAGCAATAAAAGTGCATCAGCTCTTGAAATCCTGCACTGTTTGGTGATCTGCTCCAGTGAGGTTTCACAGAGATCCATTACCTCCAGAGGCTACGGTCTGGGCCTAGCTGCAAAACACAGAAATGTGATCTCTGTCAGCCTTCAAATGACACTTAAAAAACTAGCACACACTGCAACATAACTGACTACTTTTGTTCAAACCCATCAGATGACTAAACACACACAGTTGTATAATTACCCTTTAAGCTCATAGTTTTTCAGTGGTTTGGAAAAGTGGGAGAATCAAATGTAAAAAACTCCATCAATGCATACTAAGCAACTGACACAAAATCCAGCCAAATGCTAACAGGAGTCAAAGCGATAAAAACAAGCTATTTCCATTAAAGCTTTGCTTGAGTGCACAATTCTTAGTTGGTAAGAAGATCCTTTCCTATGATGTTTACATTCAAACATACTCTGTAATGCAAATTACCTCTGACCAGTGGTTTTCCAGTGAAAAATGCTCACTTTGCAGAATGCTAGGTTAATAAAATGAAGATGAGATTAAGGAAAATGTTAATGGAATTAAACTTCTGAAACTGACCAATAGCCAGTTCATATAAGCCAGTTCAGCAATATCAAGTTCAGTAGCAGCAACAAGTAAGCAAAGCTTTCCCTGAAGATGAGTGGTCAAAGCTACACATAACTATTACAGTATTGCTTACGTCTTAGTAGAATGAGAAATTTCTGCTTGCTCACTTTGTTGCTTTGCATTTGTTGTATGCTGGACAACTGAGTGAAGAGGCTTCTATACTATTTATGCTCACTAAAGGTGCCAGTCCTTTAATTTAAGGGTCAACTTGGACTTCTTTTTTAAATATGGGGGTTTAATTTTCAAGTCAGATCTGAACCTCATATTAAACAATAATCTGCCATATGACAAAACTACCAATGCTGTCTTTTCCCATATTTTTGTACTGTGTCCTGTCCCATCATAATTTTTCAGATGAAAAGTGTTTTTATAATTTGTTAATTTTCAGTATTGCATACAATAATTAGCAAACAAATCTGCTTAAATCAGAGGAACATAAAATTCACAAATAGTGTGAGACATGAATTTAGGAATGCATGTGAGGTTGTGACATTATCCAGTCATCACTAAAAACTAACCTGCATGTTTCTTGTAGCATGTTGAGTTAGTCAACCTGCCCCTTCACTAAGCAGAAAGTAAGGTGGACATTCTTAGGTGTACAATTAACACAAGGAAAATGAGTTGACCCTAGCATCAATTTGTCTTCATCAGCTGTGATTCTACAACTGGATCACATGCAGACATCTACACTAAACAGACAAAATCAATCTTATCCTAAGTATATGAACATGAAGCATTTCTTTCTCCAGGATCCAAATTCTTTCTTCTCATTCACTGAGATTCATTGTGCAGCCTTAAGACAGCTTTACTAGAAGGCTATTATAGTCCTTAATGGTATTAATTTTAGGATGTGCTTTTTAGAAGTGTTTTAGAAAAATAGATTCAGTTCCTTTATTTTGAGGTTTCTGGGAGCTTGTAATTTGGAATTCTTCACAGGTGATTCGAGAAATGAAATACTGTAAATCAAGCAGAACTGTGAAAGATTACAGGGTTGTAAGTTCTGAACACTTTCAATTCTTGCAAGCATGCAGCAAAAAAAGGAGAAGAGACTACAGAGAACCGAAGAATTAACAGCATAAAATACTGTCCAACTACAAGCATCTCATTCAAATAGTTATCTAAAACCATTACTTTTTCAGTAAGTTTAGGCCTTGCTGGGATAACACGACAGCACACAGAAGATTGCACTCAGCTGTCAATGTGAAAGCATACATTTTTTGACAGTGCTGAGTTCATGCAGTTATTTCTCAGACAAGGATGACAACAGGATATAGGACACTTAAAAACAACAAAAGAATAATATGAAGTGTAATGCCTGTGCCCAATTTATGGAAGCAAGATACAGGTCTTAAGAAACTGGGATTTATCACAAAAGTTGACTCTTCAGTAAAGAAAGGAAAAAGTAAAAATTACACATTATTTATTTGAAATATAAAGCTTATATAATAATATATTGTAAGTTAAAAAAAAGAAGTTACATTACAAAAACTAGTGGTGCATGTAAATGGTTAAGAAGTTCCTGAACTCTTCTCTTTACTATGAAAAATGCTCTCAGGTTGCAGCTGTCCTGAAGAAACAGCATCCCAGCATTTAAGTACTTTTAAAGAAAGTGTTTCTAACCCAGCAGCACATCAGTGTGTCCTTGAGGACAGAACAAGGCAAATACTGTGCTTGTAGAATTAAATGGCAAAGGAGAACACCAATGCTAGCATAACTCCTAGCAAGAGTGATTCTTCAGAAACTGAAAGATGCACTGTTTTAGGGGTAGCTCTGCTCTCATATGAGACTTCTATACAACAGCGGCAGTGCTGGTACCTTAGAGATGTATCCTTCAGAATCTTTTCTTCAAGCAACTTATGGGATCTTTTCTCACAAAGCAGGTCAGAGCCACAGAAAAAAGATTAGAAGTCTGAAAAGATTTCTTCATAAGGAGAGACAGTCATGAAGAGGTCCATCCAGCTTCAAGAATTCTTAAAACAGTCCTCAGCAAATGCATATTAAATAATGAAAGATAGAGTGGAAACAGGCACTCTGTATTTAGTCTGTATTACAACTGACGTAATGAAACTAAAGCGTTAACAGCACATAACTAAATAGTGGAACGCTTTACTAGGGCTGGAAGAGGAGTTTAAAACATTGTAAAGACAAGCTTCCCACTTGTTTTGGAATAGATATTTCTCAATACTTTTCACAGAACATCTTTCTCTCTTTAATAACATTATAATTGAAAACACTATAAAAATGGTGTGATTCCATGGATCAGCTGCAAATCTCTTACCATTATGATTTGGTAATCAATGACAGATTATAAAAACATTCAGTGTTTTATTAGAGAGGAAATTATGTTTACATTTCATGGCATGTCAAACAGTGGCTGAGAAGACACAAGGAAGAACCTCCCCACTCCTTTTGCCCTGCCTTCCCTGGACAAAATGTTCTGACAGCCTGTTCTGGAGTTCCATCCATCATCATCCAAATCACCCCCCAACAGCCACGCTCAGATGCAACATACCAAACTACATGACACATTACAACACACTCCTATGTGACCATGCTAATGTAATTACAAAACTGCATGCATTTACAGAACACATTAGGGAAGTTTTCTTTAGAGACTTCATCTTCATATTTAAGATTACACACACTGCTTACAGTGTAGATGGTCACAAGAATGGAATTTAACTATCTTGGCCATTTGAAAAATATTGCCATATCTTGGACATTTAACAAGGTTTCCACAGATTTTATATGGGTCAAAGGGAGGGAAAGTGTTTCTAAGATACTTTAAAGATAATGTTCCCATTCCACTTAGAATGGAAACTGCCTTTTTGACACCTAAAGCTGCTGAGATCTTGATCTGCTTTTCTTCATGTAGAGAATCAATTAAGTGATTAATAACTTCTCAAATGGGGCTATGCGATTTTTACACTTTATGCACATGGCCTCAGACTCTTCCAGCTACTTTGAATTGGTTTTTATGTATGAATCAGCCATGGGTCCCTGACTACAAGAACCACAGAGTACAGTGCAAAGGACACTGAACTCAGTATGTGATTTGGGGGCGTTATTCTGGCACCTGAGGGAATTGTTACAGAATTCCATGGATTTTTTTTCAGGATGCTTTGAGGAGCACATGGAACAAAACCCCTCAGATTTCATGTAAGTATCATTCTTCTGAGATTCATTTAAAAAAAAATAAAATCAAGAACTTATCTTGTTTGCTGTAACTGCAACATTTTCAACACCAGATGAATTGAAAGTTTTGCTTACTTTTCAGTCTATTCAGACAAGATAGATTCT
This sequence comes from Piaya cayana, assembly GCA_013389865.1. Lineage (NCBI taxonomy): Eukaryota > Metazoa > Chordata > Aves > Cuculiformes > Coccyzidae > Piaya > Piaya cayana. The sequence goes on from WAAB01001995.1 coordinate 430,725, forward strand.
GGTTTGGGAAGATGTTTGGTTTGCAATGTAAAGTGCTCATTGAAAGATGTTTATGTTTCCTCTGTGTGTAAAGTTTTCCAGAGTCTTTGGTGGTGTCACAAGATGTATTTCATAGCACACGCACACAAGAGGAGGCTGTTTAAATTACTATGCAAGACCCTGTAGCTACAATAAAAGCTGAAAAAAAGCAATGCTAGCCATAGTGCAGCAAGGTTTGTGTTCTGATAATGCTAACTCCACATTAAACACTTACTCTGTGTGTGTGATTTGGCAAAAGGTTCTTGCCAAAAATTACAACTAAACTCCATTTGTTTCATGGTTTTCTTACTCCTAGGAGGGAAAAGAGAATGTTGATGGGAATAAACATGAGCTTAGATATTCTTTGACTCAAAGTCTAACTTCTCACTTACAAAGGAAGCACAGAACATTTTTTAACTTTGTGTTTTCATCACTGAACCAAAGATATAAAAAAAAGATTATTCCTAAATAAACTTTTAAAAAGTGAATTTCCTAAGAAACAGTGCAGGAATGATATTTTTTTCAAAATTAACTCCACAGCAAAAAGAGCAAAATGCTCCTCTTAAACAAACAAGCATCAAGTTTTTTCTTGGATATTCAGATTAACTTCTGCAGACCTTCTTATGAGACTGATGCTTAAACCATATGATTTGTGTGGGTTCATTTTCAATGGTGATCTAGAAAGCCCAAGCTCATTTGTTTTATGTAGACACAAAGGGAAACCGCAGCATTTACCAGAACAGAAATCACTTTTCCTTTCTTATATTATTCCTGTCTAAACCACTGCAATGTGGTTCTACAATACCTGAAGTGTGAAAATACNAAACAAGCATCAAGTTTTTTCTCGGATATTCAGATTAACTTGTGCAGACCTTATTATGAGACTTAAACCATATGATTTGTCTGGGTTCATTTTCAACGGTGATCTAGAAAGCCCAAGCTCATTTGTTTTATGTAGACACAAAGGGAAACCGCAGCATTTACCAGAACAGAAATCACTTTTCCTTTCTTATATTATTCCTGTCTAAACCACTGCAATGTGGTTCTACAATACCTGAAGTGTGAAAATACAATATTGCTTTTTAGTATCGCAGTCTCCCAGCTGGTCAAAGAGTTTGGCGATTCCTGCAGGAAGTGTGGCAATGCTGAAGAAAGAGAAGGAAAACAGAAACTCTGTAATTAAGATGATGTTTCATAGACCGTATGACAGAAATAACATAAAAATCATTCCAAAGAAATGTTAAAAATCTTTGAAATATAACTAAGTTACTTAGATGCAGGTTTAGTTTAAATGTGAACTTGCATATGATATATGTGATTTTATATATGTATCTGTATATAAACCCCAGAAAATCTGTAGATAATGTACAGAAATGATAACTATCACTGGATGAAAAAGACTATAGATTAATGAAAAAATCTGAACAAATCCTGAACTGCCCAAGAAAGGGTACGCAGCCCTGACAGATCCCTTAGTACAGATGGTGGGAGTAAAACATATCCACATGATAATCACATCCTTACCAAAATAGAAAACGTATGTGAAAGTCATGGTGGTCTTGCAAAAATATAAACTCATAAACGATTTCTTGATTTGGTGTCATCATTCATTTCTTGCATTTGTAGAATCAGTTTTAGTAGGACATACAAAGATTGATGACTTTTTCATAAAAGGATATTTTATGAAATAGTGAAATGTAGCATATTTCTACCTGATAAATGCAGAGACCCGTAAACTTTGAACCTACATTGGCCTTTGTTGCTCATGACCCTGTTTAAGAGATTTATTTTCTTTTAACAACTCCAGTCTGCAGGAGGCAGAATATACTGCGTAGATCTTTGATTCTGTTGAAAACTGAACAGTTTAGATGGAATGGCTGACATTAGAAGACCTATTACTGAAAAGTCACATTATCTTCATTTCAGTATCCCTTTTAGGAGCAATATTTATGGTTGGAGAAAATATGTAATTTATAAAAACAGCCTGGTAGGTTACTATACAGCAATGGAGGAGTCAGCGTCCTTGGCCCTACATCAGGGTGTCCAATGGACTGCATCAAAGCTAGAGACTCTGGAAACCTGGCACATGTAAAGATATAAAATCAGGAAACTTGCCTGTTGTCTAGAAGAACATCTTGAGTGAATTGAACACTTCTCACCCTTGTGAAACATTTGGATTTCAAAGATTTTGCAAATTCCAGGGAAATAACACCCCACTAGAGTGTTTCTGTTGAGCTTTCAGTACAATGGCAGCTTTATCTTTTACTTAAATTATTTCTTTGTTTTTAACATCCCTTTTACTGTATTTTACATATATCTTGTCAATGTGCAACAACATCAAATAGCATCATAAGCATACTTCCTACCCCTTGGTATGACTGTCATCATGGAAAATGAGCAGGTCAATCCTCTTTCATGTATAGGGAGAAGTCATCTCAAATCCAAAACATTTTCCGTGCAGAGAATCCAACTTTGTTTCACAACAGTGTGGATTCATGTCAGGTAGATTCTCCAGTAGCACACTACAGTACTGCTCTAATAATCTTCATTAGATGATCGGCCTACAAAATCTTAGCAGGGTTTAATATGTATCTTTGCATTAGCATATAGTGCCCAAGGCTCCATCTTATAAAATTAAATAGATATGATCAGAGAAATTAATCATGTTTTTTTTAAATTCTGTTTTGAAGTTGCTCATTCACGAAACAAACTTTGTAGGTTAAGCAAATTCTGTGTTTGTGAAACATGTCTTGAATATATGATGTTGTAGTAAAAATAATAAATGTTTAAAGTTCCCCTACTTTTCTTTACTCTGTATTATTAGAAATAAATCTTATGAAGCAGATAAAAGTATTACAATTAATCCCTCCTGAATGGAGACAGTATGTACTATTATTTTCAATAGAAGAGAAACTGGCTTTGACTAGAGTGGCAACAACAGGCAAACTGATTTTATAGTTGTGATTTATTGAATATTAGAAAATAGACTTTTTAAATAACAACTCCATTTAAGTATTCATTAAAATGGAATTAGTACAAGCAGGGCCAGATTCTGATATCCATATTCTTGTCAGACAGCATTTTATTACACAAAAGTCTTGCTGACATCAGTGGGATTACTTGTAAAAGACCGTTCAGCATGAGTGAGAACACAGTTAGATCTTAACAGGCTGCAGAGGACTACAGAGGTTTAGGTACTTTCCCTAACCCCGAAAGTGCCCCATATGCCCTTCAGCAATGGCTGAGGCAGTAACTCTGTGCCTGAGGCACCTCAGCTACATTGACGTGCATTGAATCCTGGATGCCACCAATACAAATATGTGACTCACTTTGCCCTGCGCTGGGTATATGGGACATGAAATGTGTATCTTCAGCCTCACAAAGGAAATAATTCCCAAAGGTTGATTATTCTACTTTAGAATATTCTACTTATGCTATTTATCTTCATAGTTCCTTCAGTTTGAGCAAGATGAAGAATGCATAGCACATGTTGCCCTAAAAGAGCACTTCAAAGATGGATTTTGATTTATAAGAAAAATCACTCAGAGGAAAAAATGTAGGGGGCTATACTAATGGATCTTATTAAATGATCAAGGCTGCCTACTCTAGTTCTCTAAATTACACAGCAGAGGAGAAAATCACTTTGTGCTTTTGTTTTGTATGCTCCTGATTTAAAAATAAATATAAACAAAGTAAACTTTTGTGATGGCACAGGGTAACAGGTAATGAGAACTGTCTTTGTTATGAATACTGTTGATAGTTAGAAAAAGCTTATTAATTTTTCTGCACAGAACCCAAAATGTCTCTCCAACTCTGAGTTCTAGCATCTGTACTATCTTTCTTTATTCTCAATGTAATCTCTGTCGTTATAGAGTAATCTCTATTGTCATAGAGCAATCTCTATGAAGAGCAGAGGAGGAGACTGAGAAATTTGACCTTTATAAATAAAGCAATGAGGTATGAGCAAATGGTGAATATCCTAATCCATCTTTCATTCAAAATTGTCTGGCAACTGATTTCAGAAAATAATCTTTACTATGTAAATTGTACTTTTTATATTTTCACTACATACACAGGTCAAATGTGGAATATAATTCTATTTCTTGATTGGGAGAATATAGCTGGAATCCACTCTGGCCAGTAAACACTTCACAGACCATTCAGTGTACACATAAGCCCTTCTTCCTCTAAAAGGCTGCTATTTCTGCAGAATTCCTTAACAGAAAATTCAGTTGCCAGCAAAAAACAAAAAGAGTCAAAGCCAATTTGTTTAAAACTTCTTTAAAATCTAAAAAAAAAAGGTCTATTTTTTTTTAAGTATTGTTAGTAAACAGACTACTTAAAATTGTTTCACTTTGGTTTAGAAACCAGACAACATGAAAGGTTTCTGTTGCACAGTTCTTGAAGGTCAGACATGAAAACTTAAACTTCAGGTTCTACTGAGATAAAGGCACTGTACTTTGCAAAGTTATGTTATTATCCCTGGTTATAATCTTCCTTGACTTCAGAAATAATTGCTTTCCTTAAACAAAAAGGAAGTCTGATTCTAATTTGCTATCTAGATCTACATTCTTATATTCTTTTTATAGATTTTTGAACAAGTTATCACTAGAATCTTCCTTCACTCAAACATAAGTGAAAGTTTTATCTTGCTTCAGATATCACAAAAATAATTTATGACTAAGGAAACAAAACCTTTTGTCTCGCAATATATTTCTTTGCGACAGCTGTGGTATTTCACTGAAAGCACAAAAGCTGTGATGGTCTGGACTGCAATCAACCATTTTTAATAGGAAATTTTTACAGACTTTTAATAAGATCTCCTAACATAATTTATGAGGAGAGGTTTTGAAGTGAAGAGGCATTGTTTGGCAAAGTGTTCTTCCTCTAATCTCAGGAAATTTAAATAATCGAGTGCTCATTTCCTCTAAACTTTGGATTTCTTCTAAAAAAAAAAGGTTAAGAAAAACACCTGCTGCAGTAGCAGCAAAATAAATATATCCAGAGTCCAAACAAAATATATTTCTAAATGTCTTTCAAAGCGAGGCACTCCATGCCAGAACACAAAAATTATTAATGGCAATGCAGTATTGAATTTTGCTTCTTAAACTCAGAATATTCAATCAACATTGTGAATGAAGACAGCATGCTCGTCAGGATGACTGCAAGTATTTTTTTTTAATTGATACATTTGGGGGAATTGTAATAAGTAGGCAAATGTTGAAAATGTATGGTCTATAAGAAAACCAGCACTCAAAAGTTACTATACTGAATGAAGTTATCCAGAGTTCCTCCAACTACAGAGCTTGGCTGGCAGAATAAGGCAGAATAAGGACAGAATAAGGCTTCCCCAAGAGCTCTGACACATATT
>WAAB01001999.1:9196-110366 GCA_013389865.1 Piaya cayana
CCCCAGCTCTCTCAGCCGTTCCTCATAAGGCCTGTTCTCCAGCCCCTTCACCAGCTTTGCTGCTCTTCTCTGGACTCTCTCCCGAGCCTCAACATCCTTCTTGTGCTGAGGGGCCCAGAACTGCACACAATATTGAAGGAGCGGTCTCACCAGTGCAGAGTACAGAGGGAGAATAACCTCCCTGGACCTGCTGGCCACACTGTTTCTGATAGAAGCCAGGATGCCACTGGCCTTCTTGACCACCTGTGCACACTGCTGGCTCATGTTCAGTCGCTGTCAACCAACACCCCCAGGTCCCTCTCCTCCTGGCAGCTTTCTTGACAGGCCTCTCCTGGTCTTTAGCACTGCACAGGGTTGTTGTGCCCCAAGTGCAACACCCGGCATTTGGCCTTGTTAAACTTCATGCCATTGGACTCTGTCCAGCGGTTCCGCCTGTTCAGATCCCTTTGCAGAGCCTCCCTACCCTCCAGCACACTGACACTTCCACCCAGCTTAGTGTCATCCGCAAACTTGCTAAAGGTACACTCAATGCCTGCATCCAGGCCATTGATAAAGACATTGAACAGGGCTGGACCCAGCACTGAGCCCTAACATCTCATTGTTTTGCATGGTTGTGGGCAGAGATAATTTTAAGCTATCTGCTAACAAATAATTTAGAACTCTACAGGAACTTTGTGATTTTTCTAGTGCTTGATCAGTCTTCTAACAACATTTGAAGTGAGAACTGGCTACTACTGAGGTCAGAATTGCCCCAGCAGAAGAAAGGTAATCAGAAAATTCAGAAGCAGTAATGACCCAAGATGCAAGCTGCCCCAGGCTGAACAAGGATAAATCTAGCATTTCAAGTATATTTACATTGTATATAGGCATTTCACTGTGCTGACCCTTGAGGGCACAGCAATTTTCAGAACATTTCAGAGCAGAGGAGTCCTCAAACCTAGTTTTAACAAAATCAACAGGAAGCACTTCAGGCCTCAAACCTGGGGATCATCTGGGCTTTGCTTGTTGTATAAACATGCCCTCCCTTGGCCAGAGTGGAGTCTGGAGAAACTCATTGATTAACCTACTGGTGGGTGAGGTGAGCATGCCCTTAAGCCATGCCCACTATTTATTATGGCCTTGAACTTCTGAAGTGCTAGGCTTAATTTGGCTTCTAATTGGGTCACAGCAAGACCACAGAGGATGCTCTGCCTTCCTGGGGTGTACAATCACAGCTGAGGTGCAAAGGACGTAGGTACCTACAAGCACCTCCTCTTTGTTTCATATCCACTAACTTACCTGGTCCCAAGCCCCAGGAACACATCCTGCTGGGTTCACTGTCAGTGAAACCTTTCAGTTCTTGGTATCTTTTACCTGAGACTGTCAGCAGGAGAGTTGATAATAGCCTGCTGTTGTGGTCTTTTTATTCCTCTTCCCCTAGGGACAAATTTAGGATCACTTAAAATTAGTTTATTCCAGACTCACAAATAAATGCCTGACATTGCTTAGCTGCTATAATATTGCTATCATCAACCAGTTGGGTCATAGATAAATACATAGAAATGGAATATATATGCAGACATAGACTGTCTTCCTGCATCATAAATAAAGTCATTGTCAATATTATCTGTGAAATGATGAGAGCAAATCTGCAACAAGAGTTATTCATATGGTAATCAGAGGAAAACAATGCAACAAATCTATAATTCTACCTTGAGCCTGCTCAGAATGGAATAAAGTCATGGAAAGAATATGCAGGCAACATGACTCTGCCCATTACCTATAGATAAAACACCTCTTTGGCAGAGGGAATATTTACAACGGCCCTAATCAGATGCTTCTCACACACTTTATTCCACCCTGAACATTCTGTTGTAAATCAAGATTTAAAAAGCAGATAGCAGCACTGTGATCTTATGTCAAGAATGAGAGATGTTTGTTTAATGGTTATTTAAATTGTTTGTTTTAGAAAATATGTATACCACGGCCAACACAACAACTTACTACCCTGTTTTTAAACTTGATTTACCTTCAGACAATTGAAAAAAAAAAAGACAGGATACGAATCAATATAAATAACAGTAAAGCTCTGATTGTTTACATTTTACAAAACCATTCCCTCTTAGTTTCTCTGTAGTCAGCTTGTGGTTACAATCAGTTTTAGTGATACACCCTTTCCAACAACTGAAGTATAACAAAAAACTGTGATTTTATCACTCTGAGCTTCATGGATTCTCTGTTTCACTTAGGAGTGCTAATGCAACTTTGAGTGTAGAATGAAAGATCAGAGGTCATAGAAAACATACAGGTGTTAAGGTTGTGAATCTAGAACAAGTTTAGGAGACAGGTACTTGGGCAGTTCACCATCTCCAGTTCTCTCAGGGCTCTTTTGAGAAACTCAGATTCGTTTAGGTTTAAGTTACTTGACATATGGTGTTCAAACCATGACAAATTATTTTTCTGAACTATGTTAAATGTGTGATGACCACTTCTTGTAGATTGGATGTGTGAGAAACCCTCTTTCACTGCTAAAAAATGAAAAAGGACAAAGTCTTCAAAGCAAAGATAATAATATTTTTATTTTACAATTCAGCGTTCGATTGGATGCCCTTCTTAAAAAGGCATACCACAAAGACTGGTCATAGGAGTTTTATACTCGTTGAACATGTGTATTCATACAGATTTTGAGATCACCCTCTGTCACAGTTCCTTTGTGTCTCTGATGATCTTTATCGTATCTCCTTCCTCATTGTCTCCTCTTGGCGAGTTCAAGTCTGTCTTGTTAAAACAAGCTAAATTCCTATTACAATCACTTCCTTCCTTAAGCTGGCCAGGAATTGCATACTAGTTTTAGATAAAGAATGGTGTAAGTTCTCAAAGAATATTCATTTAGGTTATCCAGTTATGTCTGAAGATTGTCCACACAACATCTCCCGATGCGAGACAGACCCTTATTACAAAACCACACAAACCAGCTGCAGCAAAACCCATCAACCAGTTCTCACAGATGAAATATTGTTTATTATATATGTGTATCACTTTACAGAGGTCTTTTTTCCATATTTCCATGTAGACTGCCACAAATGCCAGAGTCCACTCAACTTCTGTCCTTATAAGGTCACAACTGAAATGAAAATAGTTTTCAGCTTTTCAACAGTTTTGCACATTACACCCGCCCCGCTTTAGATCTACTTTGCAGGCCTCTATACGCTACAACATTTTAAATATCATTTGTTCTTGAAGCAAGAACAACTTGGTGAAATTTATTTTTAAATCACCCCTGGATGCATCTCCGCAAATTTTTCCAGTAATAAGGATCTGTTTGGGCTCACAAAACAACCCTGGATATGGATAGAAAAGAAAGTTTGATGCATCTCTTAATATTCCCCAAAAATTCCTTAAAAAATATTATGCTGAATAAGTTAATAAACTACACTAAATATAGAAAGTTCCAGAAGATATTTGGGTAGCCAGAAATTCCCTGAAACTAACAGCAGGTGATGCTATTTATACTTTGTTTTTATAAATTTCAAAGCATTTTAGAAAATAAGTGTGTCTTGGGTGATAATCAGCTGATTAAATCTAAATCAAATAGAAGAATCATCAAACACTCCTCCTTCCCTGATCTGTAACTAAATTTTCTGATTTCAAAAAACTGAGAAGTTTGATGAACTAGTTAGCAAAATCAGTTGGACTGAAAAGGTAAGAAATTACACATTGTCTAACCTTTATCTACTTGTAGCCCCCAAAGCACACAAATTGAACACAATTTGTGTTTTGCACAAGAGATGAATTACAGAGAAGGGCTCCAAGCACAACAGGATTAGTAACAGTGTTTTAAAGAGTATTAGAAAGAAACAGAAAGCTTTAAAGAGTGAGAGAAGGTATTTATAGGAAGGAAAGCTATGTTCATAGCTGCCAGTAGGGATTAAGTGAGAATGACCAGAGTCAGGCTTGGTAAAGCAATGAAAATAAATACTAAATGATTCTTCATACATATGAAATCAGAAGGACAAATTAAAAAAAATAAAAAAAGAAGCTGCTGCAATGTAAATGAGGAGCAGAAGTTAAAAATAATTTAGATAGTGTTCATAAGCTAAACTTTGGCTTTTAACAGAGGTCTTGTTGCTAAACCTGGTGTCAAGGGCAGGATAACTGAAACAAAAAAAGCGTTAAGCTTGTATAGATCTGAAGCAGAAGAAAATAAAAAATCTTGAAGTGTTTGTGTCAAAACATCAGCTAATACCTGCTCCGCTGCCATGACAAGAACAAGGACATGAAATAGAAAGTTATTTCATGGGAGTTTAAAAAAACTCCTAATTTCAGGCAACATAGTACATCATTAGCAACTGTAGTATAATACCTGTACTTAAGGACTGAGGAAGAAGTGGGCAAATCTGAACCAGCTGACCTTACTAGTACATAACGTTTCAGGAAAGAAATCTGAAGTAAAGAATTTTGACAAGAGAAACGCAGAATAAGAAAATAGTGACATAAATAGAGAGTAAGATAAAATGCAACACAGGTTAGCTAAAGGTAGGAATTGACAAACTTGACATCCTTCTTTGATACCATTTTCTAGGCAAGGACAACACAGCAGATCTAATCTACTTGATATTAAGAAAAGCACTGGATTTTGTGTTACACATGGCATTTCTATTTAGAAAGGAGGGGACAGAGAAATAGAATTGCATACTTAGTAGCTATACAGCTAGTATTAGACAGCTAAAAAAAAAGAGTTAGTAGGGCTCACAGGAGTTACAGAAGGTTGTCTAAAAATATTTTCTCAATGACTGACCCTACAACAACCTTTATTTTCATTCAATATTCTGACAAACAATAAAGAGGACTGTTGAAATTTTCTGATAAGTATGTAATTCAGAAAATATTATCAATATTGAGAAGGATCAAAATACTGATCAGGAAGTGGGGCTGCATGTGCATTAGCATTTCCATTTGGAGCTGTTACTTCCGTCTTGAAGTAAGCGTTTTGAAAGGCAATCCACTTGTTAGTAGATCTTTGCTTCACAGGACCAGGCTAAGGAAAGTGCAAGTTCTCTGGTTGAATATCCCAAATACTGAGAGCATGGGGGCCCTCAGCAGATGCTATTTCATCCAGCAAACGTACTCCCATTTCATGGTGCTACTCGCTAATGCAGGCAGAGCACTGGTATCCTTGAGGACTTTAGTCATAGAAAAGATGTTTAATGTACACAGTTCCAGGTCATACATATAAGATTAAGAGAAAGCCCTCATACTTTGAAATGCCAGAGGGGAAGAGAGGTTACTGCTTCATCAGAAAATGATTTTGAAACATAAAAATTACACAGTAATTGTGCCTGTGAGGAGAGGAAACACCAGAGCAGACTATGACAGAGAAAGCCCACACCTGCACTTTCTATTGCATATACTTAACTCCTAAATTTGGGCTACCACATCCTCTGTTTCGAGGCATCTCTGTCCCTCTGCAGCTCTCAGCCAACACTTCCAAGCAGGACTGAATGAGCAAGTGTGTCTCCTCTGCTCAGTTCTAGTGGTCCTGCTCCATTAGCAGCAGTGCTACTAGAAAACTTGTGTTTATATGGAGCCCTGGAGTCAGTCTGCAAAAAGGAATCCATCTAGGGCCAGTATTACGCACTATTCACATTTTCCTGGTAGGTAATTTGGGGTTTTAGGTATGCTTGAAAGAAGTGTAGGAAGGGATCGTTTTAATTCTACTATCTTGGCTTAGAATTCATAAGGGTGCAAGCCTCTCTGAAATCTGCCTGTAATCATGGGATGTTAACCTACTTAAGTTACATTATGCTCAAAAGCTATGGTGCTGGATGACATGGAAAATCCAGAGGGAGTTAGATCAATCAGAAATTAAGACTTCCAGATGCCATTTTATAAATTAATGATTTGATTTCCCATTTGTACAAGTGCTGATGTAAACAACTATTCTCAGAAACCTCCTAGTACAGAGGAAACCAAAGGGCTAGCAGCATATTTTAGTGTTATAGTAGTTCAATAAGTGTATTTATTGAAGTTCCTTGGGGAGTTGTGTAATATATATCAGACATGGTTTTATGGGCCAAATTCTGCTCTCAAACTTCATTACAGGCTTTAAATGGATATAATGGAAAATGAGCATGCTTCCTCCAAGATCTTTAAATTTCTTTAGAAATAAGGACAAAAAAAAAGGAAATATTTACCTTCTGAAAGGCACATATAGTCTTCAAAAGAAAAAAGATGCAAAATAGCCACTTCCCCATTTGAGTTGGTTACCTCTTCCACATATAAAGAACCATTCAGCTAAGATTTCTTCTTCTAGTAAGTTCTCTCATGAGTTGGAACAGTGTTTGACAATGATCAGATATGACCTTTATTTTCACTGATACCTTCCTACTTCTCCTCCATCCTCCTTGCCCCTTAAAAACAAGGCTTTGGCAAATCTCATAAAAGTTTCAGGTTTCTTCCCCATCCTTAGCAGTACTCTTCCACCTTTGTAGTTGCCTCTAACAGAGGATGAGAAAAGCAGCGTCTGCTGTTTGTTAGTTTATTCTCCATAATTTTTAAACCAGTCTTGTGATTTCATGGCAGAGGAGTTCTAATTGATAGAAAATGTTTTGCTTTTTGTTATAAAAGATATATCATTCTTCTTCAAAAGAGTGGCTGGGCAGCAGCAGAGCTGTGTCCTGTTCTAGTGTTGGACAGAATGTTAGCTTCAGGGAAAGGAGAAGTTATCTCTTTCAGTAGTAGGAGGCTACTTTGAGTCCACGGGGTAAGGCAAGCAGAAAGATATTTGGAAGAGCAGGAGAACCCAGAAATGGGGCAATACTGTTGATGTCGAGAGGTTGCTCAAAAAAATCAAACTGCTGTGTTAGTAAAAGGAGACACTTTTCCCTGGATCCTAAAGGGGAGTATGAAGTGCTTAAAGTAGACTGAAATCTTGGTCATCTGTGAAAAACAGACAGAATGAAGAGACAGCTGTAAGATAAGTGTGTAGGAAAAGACATGGTTATATGCCTTTTCATCTCTGTTTTGACTTGCCTAGCTGATAGGATCTGTCTGCATTAAAATGGAAAGACCTATTTGTTCTATGCACAGTTCAAGTAAATCTTTCATTTGTTTGGCAGATTATTCTAAGGAAAGGTGCAGACACTGCCCCATCTGAACTTTGGCTGTCCCAGGTCCTGATAGAGTGTCCCTTCTTTTGGCAACATAGGGGATGATAATAGTGATACTGGTTACAGTCATACTTAAAAAAAATAAAGTGCAAAGGAGGATCTTCAATTCCTCCTGTATTTTGGTATACGAAACTTAATCAGGGAAGTAGAATACGGTCAGGAAGCTCTGGGAAGCAAACTTCTGAATGGTGTCTATGTCAAACAGTTCTAGCTCCTAAGGGTCAGCTTGCCACCTATACTATCATTTCTTATTCACTCAAGTGTGTGCATTTGACTGGACCTATTGTATTGTCCTGAAGAGATGTAGCTGGAAGGAAAAATCCCTTAAAAATACAATAAATTTAGGGAAAAAAAACCCAAAACAAACTTAGGGAGGGTGGGGGGTGGGCGGGGAGAGCATTCCCAACACCTGTGTCAGCACTATAGGATCAGCCAACTGAATTGCTGAGGTAGCCGTGAGCAGTGGGGTGGGGGTGGGAAGTAGGAACTTTTCAAATGAAGTTCACTGCTAAAACTTTTTCTTATGTCCATGCATGTTCAACATCTAAATAAAACAATTTGATTGAAGTTTTACAAATAAAAGTGTCTCCCTCTTATGTTTCTTCCTACTTTAGTGCTAATTTAGTGAAAGCTAAAAACTAAAGACATAGGCAGTCTGTAGTTTGTTTTTCCATCAAAACACCTCTATAACGATATTATGGGAGAATACAGTGAAGTCTAACAAGCAGTCTGGAAATTACAATGCTCTTAAAAAGAAATATGGCTGCTTCAGTTGCCACAATCATTCAAACAGCTTTAAGAATACATGTTCCATTTTGCTTAACATATTTAAGGCCACAATTAAGGGGGGAAAAAAAGTAGTCCTCTTAGACACAAAATTACCAAAGCCGATGAGCCTCTTTCTTCTCCTCCAGGCTTGCAAGAAATCAGAGGCATTGCCTGAGATATAACTACAGAAATAGCTAGGAAATAACTACGAAGCTATTTTATTGTGTCTAAAAGAATCCATATAGAAATCAGTTAATAAAAGAAAGAACCTGTTGCTGCACCCTACAATTTAGATGTCTATTCACTATTTTTAATAAATCAGAGTAATCACAGAGTAAAGGAACAATGTATTACTGCTTCTGCATCAGCGGCTCAAACATGGCAATAGTGAATTCTGGTAAATCAAGTTGTGAGCCCATCCTTCCATCTTGTCCAAGGGTAAAGTAACAGAGTCAAAAGAATGTGCTGTTTTTCTCCTACTCTACTTGAGGCACGAAGTATCTGGTAGAGATGGACTTTTACACTCTCTCTGCTGGAGGGAATACAGGAAATGGAAAACTGATTAGGAAGGTTAGAAACAACACAATTCTACCGGATCACAGTATCACAAAATGGTTGGGGTTGGAACTGACCTCCAGAGATCATCCAGTCCAACCCATTGTACTAAGACAGGTTCACCTAGAGAAGGTTGCGCAGGTGTAAAGGAGAGTTATGAATATCTTCAGAGCAGAAGACCTCACAACCTCTCTGGGCAGCCTGTTCTAGTGCTTTGTCACAGTCATGGCAAAGACGACTTTCCTCATGTTCAGATGGACTTCCTGTGTTTAAGTTTTACCCACTGCCCCTTGCCCTAGTGGACATGGTCATCCTCTGTTTAGGGCTAACATGCTACCTATAGTTTCCCTGAACTCAAATGGCTCGCTTCCATAGGAACTGCTTACAGTGCAGTACACAGAGGTTTATCAGACTAAGCAATCTTGAGGAAAGAAATCCAGAAACCCAAGAAAACAGACACAATGCCGATGGTAGGTCCAATGGGCTTGTTATGGGCTGCAAAAATTGCTGCTTGGGGGCAGCAGCTAAAATCAAGCAAAAGTCAATAGGAGTTTTTACTTCCTGACATTTACCCCGTACCTTGGAAAAAACACATAGAATAATTTCAGCACATAGAAACTATGTCCACACAAGCACATTTGTACATCAATTGTGTATTGGCAAACAATGTAACACGTGGCAGGAATAAGGTTTCTACAGAGATAATGAGATGAAAAGAAACAGAACAGTAAACGCTGCTGACAGCTCTTGAAACAAGTATGTCTGGGATACATTAGAGGATTATATGGAAATGGGTTTGAAGAAGTAAGTTATCAGATAGGGGTGGACCCTAACTTTAAGTAAGAGTCATCCAATGGACAATTATTCTATGTTTACTAAGTTCCAGGGGGTATTTTTACAACGGTCAGCAGAGTTGGGTCAGTAATGAGTTTTTTAGTGTTACCTTCTCATATCCAATAATCTAGCATCCCTACTTCTCCAGGAGATGGGAACAACTAATCAAGAACTAATGCCTTAAGATATATCATCTGGTTAGTATCTTACCAACATTAAGGCAGTATTGGTTTATGATCTGGGTATATTCTGGAATCTACCCCTAAAACTGCCCTGAGCAAAAGGCAACCAATTATGTTTCGATGGAGTTGAGCTTGATTAGAAATAGTTTTTGTTCTATTCTGTAGACAGACAGAATCTTCAATTTATAACATCTCGTGGAAGCTAGCTTCACACTGCAAACTTTTATTTTCTTACACTTTGCAATAAAAAACTAATAACATAATCCAAAGACAAAAATAGTCCACCTCCTGACCAGCTACCCTTCAACTGTTTATTATTTTGGTTTCATGTGAGCTTTGTTATCACAATTTCTATAGTTAAACCTTAAGGACTCTAGGAGATTTAGACTGCAACACCATTTTTATCCCTGAATCCAAAATCTTATGCTCACAAAAATAACCAAAGCACTTTGGCTAGAACTTTTTAGCTCCACATGAAGGCAGTAAATGAATTGCAGTATACACTGTATTCAGTAACAGTGAATACTTCAAAGCTTCCTAATAACTAGGGCATGAATGCAAAATGTGTTGCTCTGCACATCTAAGAGTTTTCCCCTTTCTCATCGTGTTCTTTGAAAAGGTGGCTTTATTCAGATTTTTGTGACTGTTCTTGTTCTACAAAAGCACTTTTAGGATTTTATTGAGGTTTACATATACCAGTGTTCAAAACGAAAGGCTTTCATGTCAATTATTAATAACAAAATCTTTCATCTGTCTATTTAAAAAAATAAAAACATGATCTTTTTCTTCCTCATTTTGATGTTTAATTTAGAATGAAAATCAAACTCTTTAAAAAAGTTTTCCTCACTATCACAAGGGAAACTACGATGTTTTTAAGAATTCTCTCTATGAAGATAATGCCAGCTAAAAATAAAATAAAAAATAATAAAGTAAAAGGCTTAATCCTGAAAAATGTTGAGCATATTTAATGATTTCAACAAGAGTGCATAGTGTTTAGGATCTCATTGAATCAGAACACAAAATGCTGTTTCTACTAATATATTTGGGACAGTCAGCGCATTGGCTTAGAAAGTGACTCAACAGGGACTTCAAAAGTGGGAAGTATAGGATTATTTCTGACTTAGAGAAAAAAAACTGTTTGGCTTGATATCTATGCAAGAGTTCACACTGGCCCTTTTCCTCCAAAACATCTCAGCAAGACTTCAGACCGTCTTTGTGTTACAAACTGAGCCAGGACGATCTGGAAGTCCCAGTGCCCTCACTTATCTTGCAGTGGAATTGCTCATTGACAGACCTCTAAACCTGTAGCACATGCAAGTGAAGTCACTGGCACTCTGCAAGGGTAATTTTATTCATCTTATTGTGGCATTGCTGCCTACATGCCTTCTCAGGTTAAGGAACTCAGCTTGCCAGATTTCATAGAAAGATATAAAATTCTAAATTTAAAATGACACTTCAATAGTTTTATTTATGGAAAACTACCACAGAAAAATCCCCTGCCAAAACAGCATCAGGTAAGTGTCACTTCATACAGACTCCCAGTTTTCAAATAGTTCTACCAAATTTCATAGTTAGAGTTTGAAATGAAACTATTTCTTTTGAGACAGCAGCACTTGCAGATTTTATTTTAAAAAGGTCTTGCCTTTTTAATTATATTTATGTTTCAATTAAGATTTAATGTTTCTAGTGTGATTTGATGTTTCTAATGCATACTTAAGCATCTGATTTAGAGCTACAAATATACCTTTAAGTCCTCTCACACAGCTTCAACAAAATGTAAGTAATAGAACAAGCTATGTAATGGAAATCTGCCTCTCACGCATCTTGTCTTGATACAGTCTTCAGGAACCATACTTAAATAAGCACTCTGCCGCCACCATATACCCTGACTTCAGTTTTCTTTTGATTCTTATTACCTTCAGAAGCAAAGCAACATTTTGTGAAGCAAAAGTAAACAAAATGAGAATAATGTGGCTCTGACCAGCAATCTCAAATAGACATTAACTGAGTTCAGAGTGCAGGAACCTTGCTCTTGGGACAGTGAAAATTTCATATGCAGATGCATTTCTCATTTAAGTTATATATGGAGTATTTAAATATTTTCTTCAGTGTCATTTTGATTGGTTCTGCTCCTAGCAAGCTTAAAATCAGGGGAGCTGCCTGCAGAATTATTCCAAGTGCTGATTGCAGTGAGTAGATTATACCTGTGGTGGACCACTTCTAATTTATTTTGCTCTTAAAAATATTCTCTAACCTAAATCCTCAAGAACAAACCTAGACCTTCAGTTTATCAGAACAATCTGCATTACAAACTGGAGAGAATAGTAGCACATATCTTGGAAATTGACCTGAGAAAATGTGACTGGAATAATTAAAAAATAAAATAAATATCAGAGTATAGAATCCCAAATATAGTTTTTTCAGAAATTATTTCTGCCTCTACATGTTGTAGCTACATATTGTAGCTGTGCTTCAGAACAGCTCAGTATCTAATTTTATACTTAGATTTTCTGCAGCTAGAAGCTCCTGTTGGCAACAGAAGCTGAATTTCTTCCTTTGCTTTCACAAAAAAACCCCAAACTAAATGAAAAAAACAACCCCAAACCAAAGAGGTAAGCTTCTAAAATGCTGGAGACTCATTCTAAAACATTCCTTAAAAATCCCTGAGAACTAGTCTATATTGTCCATTTGACAATGGAGAGAGAAGAAAGATATAAAAGCAAAAGCAGCAATAACTTTTGTAAAATATTTGAATTCGCATTTCAAATTCAATGCTTATTAGTCATATAATCTCTGACAAGTTATAGTCACTCTATGCCTCAGCTTTCCCCACTTATATTGAGGGCAACAACACACATCCACATTTCTGAGAAGTGTTCAAAGTATTGTACAAAAAGCACCAGGTAAGTATAAATAAACATCATCATTGATTTGGATTATTAGAGAGCTTAAGGGGCTCTCTTCTCACATGACTGATGGTTGCTTTGGGAAGAAAATGAAGTCTTTGGGAAGAATTCTTCCTTTTGTTACCTTTTCTGCCTTCAATTACATACTCAGCTGCTCCTTGTTTTCCATCTTCTGATTAAGCTAATGCTGAGTTAGAAACCTTAACCAAAATCTTAAGTGAAATAAACCACTCACCTTTTTATTTGACAGCATTGAAATTCTTTTATTTCATATAGAGTTACATTAATTCCCTGCTCTTATTTTACTTCCTTCCACCCCCAGTCCCCCCTGTACCCAAATGAATAGGGTAATCCTGTTTTACTCTTCCTGAATGACAGCAAAGGTGTGATTCATCTCCTCTGATTTAGACACCATCTGCCCAAGGTCTGAGGCAGGTACCCTTGGTTCCCTTTATTATAAGCAGGAAGAAACAGCCATCTCCAGAGAGCAATCTATCTTATCCTGAGATGGGGTGTCTAAAATAGGTCAGAAAAATCACACCCTGGAGATATCTATTGTATTTCCGTGACTATTAAGGGAGCCTTAGGTGACTTGCTGAAACTTGGGCACGTAACTTTTAAACATCCCACCCAGAATATCCACAAGGGCTGTTAGAATGATCGCATGATAGTTGATCACCTTAGCATAATTCTCACTGCAGGCTAATGCAATCTAAATGTGACCCACAGTACTTCTTGTATCTCATGGAACAGTTAAAGTTTGGCATAGATGGTCATAGTTAGCAACTGTGAATTTGATGCCTGACATTAATCAGGAGATAATAGTTAGATTGTAAGCTTGGAGAGTCATGAGATGAACTCGACCCAGTCATCATCAATCAAACATATTTGCGTTTACATGCCATACACCGAGGCCTCCACACACGAGGCAGCAATGCTAAAATGTGCCACTGAGCATCTCTTTTCTTACAAAGACAAGTTTCTTATTTCTAATAGTAGTAAATTAGTTACAATTGATTCTCAAATGCTCTGCTTGTCCAAGACTAATCATTAACCTTCCTGCAAGGTAGGAAGATTCCCTATTAAGTGGAATCAATTTTAGATTTGGGGCCTCACAAAAGTAAAATAGGAACGAGCAGATGTTTAGGTTTTCTCATGCTGGCTCAGAAACTTGATTTGAGCTCCTTTTGACAAAGTAGTAAAAATATAGGAAGATTTATTTTGTCATGTAACTCTGAAATACAATACACACGTTATACCAACATGTAGATAAACATCACTGTCATCATCACTGAATTGTGTTTGTCTCACAGGGAACCGTGGTACATGTTTCACAGCACATTACATCACTTAACAGTTTAGGACAAGAATTAGCTAAAGATATTGAGCTGCTGGTACTCCTTCCCAAAAAACATTCATTTATATGTTATTAGTGGAGAGACCTTAAGTGAGAAGACAAATTAACAAGGAAGCTGGCAACAAATTAAAGAAAAAGGAGAAGAAAAGGAAAAAAAAAACCCAAACAGCAAAAGATTCTATATGCAAAAGCTTATTGGTATCTCTGGAAAGCTGTCTGAATATGTCCTTCCTTTGAGCTTTCCTCTTCTGTAGTCCTGTTGCTACACTAATCATTTAATATTTTGAATATTACAGTTGCTTCTTTTAAAATCTTACTAAACCGTGACTCTTCAAACTTCAGGTGTTGAAGGTAGTGAAAATAAATTATATACTACCCTGGGAATGAACTATAGGAAAGGTGGATATGAAATATACATACTTATAAAAACCTATTACCTCTCTGAATTAAGTGACAGAAAATGTTGAGCTCTTCCACTGATAATCTTGCTCTTTGTTTTATACAATTTCACAGTCAACAACATTTTGCGGACACCCATCAGGGACCCTGTATAGAGGTATACAGATTCAAAGTCTGTGCGTTTTCACTGGAAATGAGTATTGATTATATTTTTTAAGTCAGCATTGTATTCAAAGAGTCACAAGCATGTGAATCTTGCATCCAAATAACAGCACTAGGAGACTATTCCTGTTTACAAGAAACAAAATAATTAATAAATTTACAGTAAAAAAAGGATCTGCAAATAAATCTCAGAATTCACAAATTTAAATGGGCATTTGTGCAGGATATTTGGTAAACAGTTGTACAAATGCTTCACTTGCACATCCACATCTTAATTTATTGTGTTTATTAGTCTAGATCAGGAAGCACATCCTTGTCTCAGAGTCAGCAATAATCTCCAATTTACATTTTAAATGAGTAAAATTGGACTGGAAAGATGCTACCAAGGAATAAAATGACTTCTATAGATTTACTACTCAGGGTAATAATGGAACTGGGAATAGCACCAGATTCTCCTGATCTCTAGTCTAGTGTCCTTATCACAGGCCCAACTTTCTTTTTAATCAAGGTTGCTGGAAAACAGAGCAGCACTTTGAGCACATAGTCTAAAATCCATGTGTCTCATCTGAATGCAAAAATGCAGTCAGATTTGAGGCTTTGTATAAACGTCACATTTGTCTGCAGAGGTTTGTATGCTTGTAATATATAAATGATAATTGTGATGACTGGGAAAAGCTAATCTCCTATCTGAATCTTAGGGAACAAAACTAAGCTGGCTGCAGAAGCACGTGGGCTGTATCAAAGGTAAAATCATCCTGGCTAGCGCAGTAAAAACTATTCAGGTCACACTGCAGAAGTACTCAAAAACCAACACTGCCCTGAATGTAAAATGAGACTGAAACCCTAGCTTGCCTGAACTTTGTTCACAAATTCAAATTGCCAGCCTCAGCAATGCCAGCTCTCACTGTTTTCTTTGGGACTGTTGTGGTATTTGTTGTTCTTCTTAAAGTCCCAGCACCTGTGGTCAAAGGATTAGCTGATGATCTCTGCTTTCTTCTAAAATAAAAGTAACTTTCTCAAGTTTGAGGAAATGCTTGTCAATGTCTCTGCATGGCAGGCTACAGACTAACTCTTCCCGTGTTAGACACAAGCCAGCTCCGAACCGGCACACAACCAGCGTGCTGCTTAGTGTGTTTCACCAGCTCCTGCTGAGATAGAAGAACTTGAGCTGTCCACTATTAAGATTTCTGGACAACAGCTTGCTTGTGTCCTGCTAAAGCACAGACAGAGCAAATTCATGTCTACCTCTTAAGACAAAAAGACAAAGTGAAGAAGGATCTCAAATCCATATTTTCTCCAATATTTGCTCTAATCTTATTATTTTTAATCCACCTTTAGGTGGACTCCAGTACAGTCACTGAACCTTAGGAACTGAGAAGAGGTAGAAAAAGATAAGTGGTAAGGGACTACATTTTTAACTTAAGTGCATATGGCTGTCATTGGATATACACTCCAAATAGATAATGTTCATAAGATACATAAGCAATATAAACTAAACACAAGAAAAGAGGAAAAATCCTAAAAATATTCTTTGTGAGCAGTCGCATGTGCACAACCTGCCATTATAGTTAATTTTGTGAGGACTGGCTAGTAAAAGAGAACCTTGCAGCAATAAAAGTTCACAGATGACCAATGGAAAGAACAAAGAATTCCTTCATATATTTTGGTTTTGCATAGTGTTTTCCTGGAAGGACTCATCTGAATATGAAGTTTTGTTTACAATACTTCTGGAGTTAAGAAGTGAGCGTTCTCCCATTCAGTGTATATAAACAAGGTCTTTCCCTTATCCATGAAACAAGTTTTGTTTCTGCAGTTGTTTGCATATATCTTTAAAGCAAGAATAGTTTTCTACCTGCTACTCTGAGGCCAGATGTGAGTAAAACCAACACCAAGAAAATAAATTTCTAATTTGTTTAACCACAAGATGAGAAATTAAATGAGAATCCCCATTCAGAGAGACCAAACTTCATTTTAGGAAATGCAGGGAAGATGTACAAAATAAGTAAAGTATATTTGGGTGTTGTCTACCTAGATTTTACCATCTCTTTTAATTTTTCTGAGGAATAGTAAACTATCTGGATTGAAAACTAGCCTCACTAATGTTACTGAGGTGTAATAGCTCCCCCTGCCTGGTTTAGATTACAAACTGTGTTTCACACGTGTACACACACACAAACACACTTTCAAGAAATAAATTAACACCTATGTTAGCATTAGTTCTTACTGCTTCACTCTTCAATGATTATTGCAGTATGAGGAAAACTATCTGCAGTTGATACATAATGTGTATTAAGGTCATTTTATGAAATTTATGAATAGATGTTAACATTAATTTGCTGTCACTGTGGGTGGGAGAAATACAAAATTATTCCAAACAGAAAGGGAGAAATAAATTAAATATAAAAGTTTAACTTTACTTTAATCTACAGTTTACTTTTCAGTCTTCTGAAGTTTTTTACTTTTCAGTTTTCTTCATACTAACCTAATGTTTTTCTTACGTGCTTAATTTTATGAATGATAGTTGTCATCTCTAAAACTGTTGTCTGCTGACAACCTAAGACCAAACCCTGTCTGTGTTGCACCACATTTGGTCCATTTTTGCCTTCAGTAAAGCTGAAAGCAGAAGTCGGAAGGTAACAGACTTAGCCAGCAAAAGCCTATGCATGTAAGTAATGTCAAGAAATCCTATAGGATGAGTTGTAAAAGTCAAACTATAAAACTAAAACTATCTGAAAGGGTAGAATTCAAATCTGTCACAAAACCCCCAATCTTAATTAAAAATAGTCAACTAGTCTATAGATGTACAAAAATGTCCAGAGTTAGAAAACCATGAACATCAAATCTGTCTTTCTAATAAAACACATTAATGTGATCTTAAAAGGAATTAATTATACCACACTGTTGCACTAATACAATGTTTATTTGCTGCTGAGTCTATCCACTTTGATTCCCTTTCACAGAAGTCTTGGAAGAAAGGTAAGTAAAACTATACATTTTATAGGTAGTTAAATTAAGAAAAGCTATTCATTTAAAAGTATAGGATAATCTAACCTGATATATTTTGTACTGCATCTCTGATACGCAGTGGAACTCCAGCAGCATGATCTGAAGCACATTAAAGTCAGTCTTTGCAGTAAGCTTTATGTGAATTTAAATAGTCCTAATCTCAAGCAGCATAACCTGTATGGGACACAGTGACGCACAGTAATTAAAACATCTGACTGAAACTCAAGAACATGGGATATTTTTCCAATCCTGGAGCAAACATGTTGGGTTATTTTATATCTCTGGGTTTCTTCTCCAACAAAAGAGATGTGATATTAATGCTATTAATGACTAGACTGAAGCCTTAAAATCATTGTGTGAAAATACCTGATAATAATAATATGTACTTTTTCATGAAAAGAAACACATTATTTTGCCATACTCTGCTCCTCCACCCACCAACCATGTGTTTTATACATGAATTTAGATGCAGCAAAATGTTTTATAATTTTGCATTTAATCTAGAGTGAGTCATTAAAGCATCTTTCACCTTTAAGTCAAATTACCAGTGTACATGATGAATGATTTTTTTAATTGCTGACTGTTCATACTACAGCTAGTTCAAAGTATTCAGAAAATATAAACTAGACCAAATGGAAACAATGGAATTTTTCAGGAAATTCTGGGTATAATTTCATTGTAAAAGCAGTTTCTTCAATTTTTTGCCTTTTCAGCTCTTGCTAAGTCACTTATTTGGGATGATTTCACAATTATGAAAAGAGATAAGATTTTCCAGTGAGTTCACCAAGTCCTTAAATTCAAAGGTACAGTCCAGAAGGTGTTGGATCTTGTGTTAAATGTGAAAGAGGAGGGTGTACCCTGGCAGTTTTGTAATTGGGTAGATGCAGGCATGGAAAAGTGTTTACCAAAACAGAAAAGTCCTTCCAGGAAACATCAGTTATGATTTTAATAGGTCAGGCACTGGAAGAGCCAAGTATAGCTGGTGATGGAGTCTCTCCTATGATCTCCGAAAAATATGTTAGAATTATAAGGGTTTGTATGAAACTAAAAGACCACTTTGGTCTCACACTGGTGATGGAGGTGATAACACCAGTAAAGAGCTACAGAAAGTCCATCTGTCGGGATTTTAGATGGTGAATCTAAAGAATACACAAGATAGCAATTTTAAATTGAGATGAAGATAAATGTGCTTCATTCCTCATGGTTATTCCACATCACTCACATTAGCATGGGAATTCCCACCTACAAACAGCACCATATTCAGAAAATTCAACTCAACAGGCACATATTTTTCAATGCTGTCCGTTCCTAAACAGTGAAGACAAGTCTATACTTTGAATTTCCTACGCATTGTTTCACCATCATTACTATCACCGCTTTTAAGGAGAAAAATATGGAAGAAATACATTTCATTTAATGCTTTGATATTAAACCATTAAACACTTCTTCTGAGGCTATGATAAACTCCAATCTCATATCTTGTGCTGCTGACAACTGTAATAGTATGAGAATGGATCTCAGAAGAAGCTGCAGTAAATTGAAGATAAGGTATTTTGGCAGCTTGAAGTTTGTATCCTTTATAAGTGAAATGTGCTTTTGATGCCTCTTTCTATGAAAATCAAAAGAAAAACTCCTGATCAACACTGTTTTATAAATAGTGATATGTTTTGTACATTCAACCAGAAGTTTGAAAGCGCATGCTGATTTTGACTGTCACCAGGTAAATAAAGGAGCTCGATAGTCACCAAATAAATAAAGGAGTGGAACAGAACTGGCAATATTTAAGGATAAAGTGCAAGAGCACTCAGTCTTCAGGTGTAGGAAATCAGGTAGAGAAGGGAAGAATCCAGCATGGCTGAGTCAAGACCTGCTGGTCAGACTGAAGAGAAAGAGGGAACTGTACAGGCGGTGCAAGCAGGGACAGGTAACCTGGGAAAAGTATAAGAACACTGCCCCGTTGTGTAGGGATGGGGTCAGGAAGGCCAAGGCACAGCTGGAGCTGAGTTTGGCAAGAGAAGAAAAGACTAACAAAAAGGGCTTCTACAGGTATGTCAACCAGAAAAAGAAGTTCAAAGAAAGAGTACACCCCCAATGAACAAAAATGGTGACCTCGTATCAACAGACAAGGAGAGGGCTGAGGTACTCAACAACTTTTTTTTTGCCTCAGTCTTTACTGGTCTTTTACTTTCTGTTTGAAAAGTGGCCATCAGGAGAAGTCCCTGGTAACTGAAAGAAGGGTAACATTGTGCCCATTTTTAAAAAGGGTAGAAAGACGACCCTGAGAATTACTGACCATGTCAACTTCACCTCTGTGCCTGGGAAGATGATGGAACAGATCCTCCTAGAAGACAGGCTAAAGCGCACAGAGGACAGGTCGGTGATTTGTGACAGCCAGCACAACTTCACCAGGGGCAAGTCCTGTCTGATCAAGTCAGTGGCTTTCTGTGATGGGATAACCATATCAGTGGACACGGGAAAAGCAATAGATATAATCTGTCTGGGTTTCTGTAAAGCCTTTGACATGGTCCCCCGTGTATAACACTCTCTAAAATTGAGAGACTTGGATTTGATGGGTGGTCTGTTTGGTCAACAGCTCCCTGTCCAAATGGAAATCTGTGACAAGTGGTGCCCCTCAGGGTCCATACTGGGACTAGTGCTGTTTAATTTTTCCATTGATGATACAGACAGCAAGGTTGAGTGCACCCTCTGCAAGTTTGCAGATAACAACAAGCTGAGTGGTGCAGTTTGCACGCTAGAAGGATGGGATGTCATCCAGAGGGACCTAGGCAACCTGGAGAAGCGGGTCTGTGTGACAATCCTGAGGTTCAAAAAGGACAAGTGCAAGGTTCTACCCCTGGGTCAAGGCAATCCATGGTTTCAATATATGATGGGAGATGATGGGATTCAGAGCAACCCTGTGGAGAAAGACTTGGGGGTGTTGATTGATGAGAAGCTCGACATGAGCCAGCAATGCACAGTCTCAGAAGACCAACCGCATCTTCAGCTGCATCAAAAGAAGTGTGGCCAGCAGGTTGAGGGAGGTGATTCTTGCCCTCTACTCTGCTTTCATAAGATCCCACGTGGAGTACTGTGTCCAGTTCTGCAGTCCCCGACATAAGAAGGATATGGAACTGTTGGAACAGGCCCACAGGAGAGTCATGAAGGTGATCAGAGGGCTGGAGGACTTCTACTATGAGGTTAGGGTGAGAGAGTAGGAGTTGTTCAGCCTGGAGAAGAAAAGGCTTTGAGGAGACCTTACAGTAGCCTTCCAGTACCCAAAGGGGGCCTACAAGAAAGCTGAGGAGGGACTTTTTACAAGGGCATGTAGTAATAGAAGGAGGGGGAATGCTTTAAATTGAAAGGGGGAATGCTTTAAATTGAAAGGGGGAAGACTTAAATTAGACACTAGGAAGAAATTCTTCATGATGAGAGTGGTGAGGGTCTGGCACAGGTTGCCCAAGGAAGTTGTGGATGCCGCCTTTCAAGGACAGGTTGGATGGGGCCTTGATTAACCTGCTCCAGTGGGGGGATGTCCCTGCCCATGGCAGTAGGGCTGAAACTAGTTGATCTTTAAGGTTCCTTCCAACCCAAACCATGCTATGATTCTATTCTATGATCCTATGACTTCCATGAAATACTGGAAACAAAAATTTGAAAGCTAAAATTCCTGACTACCCAGATTAATATTCAGTTCCGAACATCTTATGTTTCTCTTCTAGCAGCTGGTTTGGGAACCCATCTGGTATGGGGGAAACTGTATAAAAAGCAAATGAAGTTACAAAATCAAGCAAGCACCAAAGAACCTTGCCTATTATGTGCTTCATTTTTTATAATAACGTTTACATAGAGAATAAAACTATACGTGTTGATTTTGGAAGAGGAAAGGAAGCCAAGCATAGAACAAGCTACAAGGTAATGGCATGCACAACAATTTGCATTTTACAATGTCTGCTTTCATAATGAAAAGTCTTTAAGTACCTTTTGCATGATTAAGGTATATAGGTCTTAAAATATAGAGAAGTGAAATGGTCAACAGTTGAACAGGAAGAATGACTACAGAGGTAGAGGAAAAAGCACTGCTGTCCAGGTCTAGAATAGTTTCTGGTACAGTTTCGTTTGAGTTCATATCTGTTACCAAGCACAGTAAATTTTTGTAAATGGATAATTAGTATGTCCATTTGACAGCCTACATGATTTGCCAGTACATCTGAGGAGAAAGATCAAAGCAAAAGATTGAGACTTATGCACGCAACTCTGGAGTTATTGTATGACTTTTTCAGTTTAACTACAAATTCTACTTGTATGTAAAAATGTCATTTACATTTTTTGCAGAACTTCTTCTGAATTAACTTTCATTATTTATTAATTTTATCTGATGATGTCTTATAATTAGAACTGCTGAGGGATTGACTAGAGTATGACATTGTCCTATAATTAGAACTACATTGTTCATGATTGTAAAAGTTTCTAATATACTCACACCTCTGGCTACCTCAGCAAGGATGAAAAGGGAAGAAAACACTGAAAATATGATCACATGTAAGCCCACATAACTAAAATTTTTCTTCCTAAGATGTGAAAGTGATGACAAGTTCCATTTGAGGGAAAGAGAAAAGATAAGGGCAGAAGAACAGAAGAAATGGATCTGAACTTCGGTAATGTGTCCACTTCTGTACAAGAACCATATGGACAGACACTTTTTCATAAGCAAATATTTGTATTTTTGTTCTGTACTATGTTGCTGCTTGTTCACTGACTTCTGTCCTGTCCCAGGCCCTTTTGTACACTGAGCACAGAGGCTCTTTTAGCATCGTACATGGCATCTGCAACAGATGTGGAACCAGCCACATAGAAACAAAGCCAGGTGTCACTGCTTCATACAAATAGTGACTGATAAGAACAGCAACTTATTTACTTACAAATATTAATGTATATCTTCAAACAATCTATACCATTGGTTTTTATAAGTCTTGGTCATATCTGCTTTTTAAAGGAGAACTATACTGCTATTCTCTTGACTTAATTATACAAACAAAATCTACAGGTTTCCATTGACACATTTTTGACTGTCACCATGACTATTAAGAGAACACTACTTTAAACTTCTCATATGGAAAATTTTAAAAAAATGTTGCTGGCTAGGGGTTTGTCAATAGTTATCACAAGTGGCAAAACATTAGTACATGTTAACTTGATTATGTAGGAAAGAAAGGTTACATTGTAAACTTGGCAAGACAGACTGTACATCAGAAGTTACCCTGTGGTTATGGAGATTGTGACTTTGTGCCTTTAAGAGGTAATAATGGTTACAAATACAGGCCAAGAGTATTTTATTTTAAGTGATTTAGATGCCAAAAAGTTATTCTGACATGGAAAGAAATGGTAGTGAAGTGAATGCTAACTCAGACCTTGTTAAATTATACATACACACTCCTTAGAGGTCTGTTTATATAGCTGTGCATTTCAATATGGGAATAATGACAAATTATAGTTTCATACTGCAATAATCATTGCTTTTTATTTATAGTGGTATGAATTACCATAACTTTATATTGGAATAACTAAAGCATAGAGCTGGTCACTGACTTTCTCTAATAACTCTCCAGCTGAAGTACGGCAGAATGAGAAATGACTACGCTCTTTTTAAAAGGAGGAGAAATCATGGAGTAAAGAAATTGTCAAGCTTTATCTCTGACTTGATTTCCTTTATTATATATCTGACACATTACTTTAGATGTCCAAGTTTTTAATGAGAACAGCATAGACAAAAGAAAGATGTTCTATTCACACTGACCTCCCAGGCTCTGGCAAATTCACAAGGGGAGAGGTAGGGTGACAGGGAGAGTAACCAAAGTTTTTTCTAAAGAGTTAACATGCTAGGATTGCAAAGCAGCAAAACCTTCCACTTTCCAGATGGAGCATTGTTAATATTCCGGATTTGTGGCACTGTGCTATTTTGAAACAAATAAAATCACATAATAAAAAACAAAGTTCATTTGCCATATGGCTGTTTATTTCTCTGTGCTACAGCTCAGAGATAAGTAATGTATGGTTTCTCAATATGGCACATTCCTCTCTCCACAGGTGCATACAATATAGAACACCTAGATTAACACAAGCCAAACTCCTTTTGATTGCATTGAACATGTGGCATTGTGGCTTAAGGGATTTTCTTCTTTAGTTGAAGTATAATATACATTTGACAGCCAGGAGAGTATTAAGAGGAGATACATTTAGGACTGAATACGAGAGTAAAGGGGGAAGAAGCAGGGGGATGTAAAGACACAGAAGATAGCCCATGTGGCTGGCTGTTCAACATATTTCTATCTAAAATTAGTGCTCAGGAATCACAGAGTTCTGACAACCTAGATGAACAAAGATTTGTCTAAAGGGAAAGTGAAACATAATCAACAGCATCCATGGCTCGCCACCATTAGGAAATTTCACTGGATGCAAATTCCTGGTACTTAGCAGAGAATGACCAGAGAATGGCAATAATTTCACTGTACTTCTAGACAGTTATGGTTGTGTTTGGTAGTATAATGAAGGGTGACACACACTCCATCCGGCTGTTCTAAGTTTGTAGTACAGGAAATGCCTATATTCTAGGCGTTTCATGGCATTTGAGAGGCACAGATATAAAAGCCAATATTTAGCTTACCTTGTGCTGACAATGAAATGAAAAAAAAAAAAATGTACTGAGAAGCAGACTTGCAGAGCAATTTTTGGCGCAATTTCTCAGTGTTGATCACTTAGAATAGTCATTCAGGAAAATAAATAATAATATATAATAACCTATAAATGCCCTTGCCATTAATGAAATCCCAACCAAAGGCCTAAAATAAGGAAATGAAAATGAGGTACCCACAGAAAACCAAAATACTGTTCTTGTTTTTGAGATAAGACCTAGAGAATCTGCAGGTTTCACTGTGTAGAAAGTTCTGAATAGGCACCAAGAGTAGCTCGAGGGTAAAAGACATTGTAGCTCATCCAGCTTAACTCTGCATAACAAAGCAAATCTTACTTTCTGATAGTTCTTTCATTCTTCTGGTGATAGGAACCTCCATAGAAAACATTTGCACATGCATTTTATTTTAAACGCAGAAGTAATTCTGATTGAATCAAGAGGTTTACTTTTGTGTTTAAAGTAAAGCATGTGCTTAAGTACCTTTTTTTGCATAGGAACCTTAATTACATTATGTATGTGAGAAGATATGATAATTTTAGTTGGCTTTCCCAAGAGAGCCTTTAGTTAATAAAATAACTAGGTTTAATACTCCACAGAGTCATATGGGAACAGAAACCTGCTCCTCCTCCTATAGCCCAGCACAGGATAGACTGTAATTTAATTTGGGGGGGCACAGAAAGTGTTGAAATGCGGTGTGTCTTAATATTGTACTGCCAGAGCATGTTTGTTTCTATTACAGAATACCTTGGGAAATCCACTGTGCAATGCTACCACTAGTGATTCATAACCGCTTTTGAATTTACTAACATTCAGTACTAGACTTTAGCTGTTTTACTGGATCCGATAAGAGATAAAAAGATCCAATCGATGTTTTTTTTTTTAGAAAGTGAAAGAATTAAACAAATTGAAAATTCACTTTCTTTCCCTCCAGAATCACTTGCTTGAGTGAGGAAAATTCAGAGCAACAGAGAATAGACACCAGAATAAAAGTAAGGCAGATTTTTGTATCTGTTTGTAAATAATTCCTTCAAATTCCTTTACTATAACAGTTCTACTTTATCTGTTTATGTGTGCTGAACTGTGGGTAAATTCAGCCCATGAATTGCATGACAATGAGAGACAATGCTGAGCACAGGAAGGAGTGACAAACACATTGCAGATCATCAGACGTAATTCTCCCCAGAATGTACAGATATCAAGGGGTCCATTTCACCCTTTAATTCTCCACAATGCATCACCAAAATGCTTCCTACAGAATCAGCTGCTCCCAAGGATGATTAAAAGCAACTCTTCAAGGTTATAGTTTGGGCTGGGCTACTGCATGCAGGTGTTTACCTGAAACTTACACTGCACGATTTAAACCAACAGCTGTGGGGTCTGGTAGAGACTTTTCCTATTTAGTAGATATATTTCAAGTGGTTGCATGTGTATAATGCGTCTTTGCATAGCATTACATTAAATATCGCAGACCAGAGCTTCTTAAATGCAGTTTCCCACAGGGATATCAGAAAATATGCCACTGACTTCAGAAGGTGTAAGTTCCGCTAACTAAAAGAACTGAAACAAAGCTGATTCATATCAGATGATGAGCTGATCTTAATTTTTCATCATTATAGTTTTTCTCAGCAGCAAAGATGATTATATGTAAATGACAAAGAGCAACAAATTCTACTACTTAATTAAATACATTGGTTTTATGCCATAGACAGGTTTCATGTTGTATCAGTTGGCGCTATCAAGGTGTTCTTTTGCTTAAAAACATCTTCAGCCGGAAAAAATAATTAAAATAGTTTGAATAACCATTAGAAAGCTATTAAAATATAAAAATACCCATAACAAATAAGTAAACAACAACAACATAATAATTTTTACAGAAATTTTTAGTAGAAAAATGATCTTTTGCTTCAAAGTAGAGAATGAGTTTCTATCCTACTAGCATAATTCAGGATATGTTGTAATTTAGCATTAAGGTCTGGTCTATAGACACTTCCTGGACTGCAAACTAACAGAGAAATTACTGTTTTAATAGCTACATGTTCAAAAGTGTCCTTCCAACACTGTTGGCAAAACCAACAGATTTTCCAGCAATGTTAATAGTTGTTAATATTGTTACTATTTACAGGCTTAACCTTGTTTCCATCTGAGTCATCAACAGACATCCAATGACTTCAATACTGGAGGCTAAAACACTAAACACCTTTCAAACTATAAGGTTAGAACACAAATTCTTGATGTATAGACCCCCTACCAGTGAGGGAAAGAGGGGAAGAGATGAAGTTCTACAACATACACGTTCAGAAGTTTGAGACTTAGTTATTCAGCATCAATTTTCTATTTAAATATGTATAAAGTGCTTGAATAGCTTAAATTTAGTTGTATGACTAAATCCTTACTGAACAGAGAACAGACAGAGTTTTTGGAAAGTTTTAGAATTAACTTTTGTGTGAATACCTAAATCATAGGTTCCGGGACCTAAACCTACTGAATAATTTTAATTTAGAAAGGACTGAGGTGGGGGTGGGGAAGTTTTTTCTTCTTCTGAGAGGAGATGGAAAATCATAGACAGAAATTGTCCTACATATTCTATGAAGCACCCCTCACTATCCTCCCCCTTTTATCATCCCTGTACGTTGAAGTTTATTTATTGCCATTCACTTCACAAGAATCAACTAATTTGAAATCTTATTAAATTGCCCTTCAGTTTTCTGAAATTCAGACTAAACAAGCCCTGTCCTCTCAAATTTTGCTTGTAAGATATTTTTCTATAGGTCTTTGATCATTTTTGTCACTTTCCTCTGGACTGCCTCTGTTTTCTTCACATCTCTCTTAAAATGTAGTAACCTGAACAGGAGATGGGAGCTGAGGGCTTAACTTGAGAATTGAAAAGATTATGTGTGATGATTTATATGTGACACTTCATTTTATATAACCTAGTACAAGTGGTAAAAAATATTGATTTATATACAGATTATCATCCTTTATAACGCCCCAAACCATTTCTGTTAAATCTGCAGTATAGGCAGCCCTCCCTCATCTTGTATTTGTGCAGAAGTAACATATTTGGTCAGGGAGAATCAAACTAAGCATAGTACCTTGGCCTGGGCCTTATTAAACCAGCTTTTTTTTTTTTTTCTTTTTTTCCCAGTCTGCGATTCTACTTTGCTGAGACTGTTTCAAATTCTAATGCTGTCCCCCAAGTTGCTTGTGACTCATTCTGACTGGGTATAATTCACAAAAAATATTACAAGTACTCAGTTCAATCCTTCATTACTGAAAATTTGGATTAATACAAAATCCAGGACAAGTCAAAGTATGAATCCCCTCCTTCTTTAATGCATTGTTCTAGCTTAACAGAAACCCATTTATAACTATTTTTTAAATTTCTTTTTCTAACTTGATGTACTTATAGTAATTCCCCATTCTGCATATTCTTGGTTTATTTATGGTAACATCTTTCAAATCATGTCAGAATCTGATGGTGACTCACAACTACTTCATTCTACAAATCCTGTTACCCTGCCATTGAAGGAAATGTGATTGGTTTGACAGATTCTTAGTCTGATGAATCTGTCAGTTGTTACTTATCACTTTTCTATCCTTTGCTTACAGGTGGGTTGAGTATTGCTCCTTATCAATTTGTCCTAGAATTCCTCTACCTGCATTTCTCCCCTGTTTAAAAATCAGATACCATGTTTTCCCATTTCCTATATTCTATGTTCCTAATAATTTTCTCATTTTCCTATTCACTCCTTCTGGATTATTTCAGTCCACCCAGAAATATTAGGGAATGTTCACATTTGTCAAAGTGATCTTTAATTTACATTTTTGTTGTGTGAATCTCCTCTTTGTGCTGGACAGCTGAATATTTTTAGTGAAGAATAAAGGAAAAACTCCTTAAGAGTTTCACCATCATCTTTTAGCCAGTCTAGTAGCTAACGGGAGAACTAATAGGGCAGAATCAAAGCTAGCAGAGTCTATCCAATACATACCACAACAACTTAACTGAAGGCATAAGTTTTACTCTGTCATTTTTCCTATTAACATCAAACCTATCCTTCAAATCATCCTGTCAGCTGATTTAAAGAAGCCTCATGCATTTGATCTTCCTGTTTTGGGTTATATAAGACAAAAAAGACATATTGCATTTCAAAGAAGACACTTTGTTCCTGAAGCTTGGTACTAGAGCACAGTAGTGGAACACCAATTTAGCATATTCACAGTACGTCAGTTCACAGTCGCATTGCAAATATGAGCACTTACTAAAGCGAGCCCTTCTGCTCTCATAACTGAGATGGCATGATTATGGTATAGGCGCAAATATATACAATTATATATCTAACAAATTGCATAGTGAGCACTTGAAAAATCAAATTAGCAAGAAGATTAAGTTGCGTGAAAGCTATTTCAAAAATACCTTTCAACGTTTGTAACATTATTAAAATCTTGGAAAAATCTACCTTATATTCTTTCATAGAATCACAAATACAGTAACTGTAGTTCTGTGCCATATTGTTCTCAATCTATTGTAGCAAATGTGTTACATACACTTCTTCTTTCTCCTTCTCCTTTCTTGACTCCTATGCAAAAGTGAATTTAACATGAATGCAGAAACACGAGTTAGGCAAGATTCTCCTTTGCATTAGTTAGGAACAATTTATACAAAATTCATTGGCAGTTTCTTTATATTTGTGTGTATACTGCAATGACTTAGTATATTTGATTAACAAAGGAAACATACATGTAAAATTATTGGTATAAATTCGCTAACATGGTAGAGCTTTTACTTATTGAGCCTGATGAAATGAGAAGAGAGGTTGATGAAAAGGGGTGAAATAATCAGTAACAAAGGAGGCATCTAGCACCCAGACATAAAAGGAAAGCGAAATTTTCTGAAAGTAAAAAATCAAATAAAAGAATGACCGTGACTCTGCATTGACACCCTAAGCTTCCAAGCCTGTTTGAGACTGCACCCTAGAAATTAAGAGTTCATAAATGTTAACTTAGACAGACTTTGCTCTGTGATGCAAACCATGGCTATGACCTAAAGCAAGAATTTACAATGCCTTTCAGTCAGAGAGACTGTCACATTCATTCTGTTTGATGATCTTCCTTCACTTTCAGGAGGAGAGCACAGGGAGTTTAGGTTTATGGCCTGTTCCCTGTTGTCCCTCATTTTATAGGCACTGGAATCCAAATGAAACCTCAAGCTGAACAAAACACACACACACAAAATTCCATTCACTTTCATCAGTAACTTCTTCCTTTATGAAAGTTTCTCTCAGAGAGCCAGTGAGCCTTATTATACAGTCATCCAGTTCTAGTTACCACACAGTCATACAAGATGAAGCATTACAGAAACTCCCATAGAAGGTTTCTTCATCTGAACGAACGCTCGTCAAGGTCCTTTTTTCCTTCCACTTTGAGGTGCAGAAGAACTGAATGAGTCTCTGTGGGCGCTCTTGCTCCTGCAGATCACAGGGGCCTCTGTGGCCCCTCGTAACCTTCTCAGTTATCTTTACTCTGGTGGCAACATCCCTGTGTAGATAGAGAAATCTGAGTCAGCAGCCTAGACCTGTCATGCCTTTTTAGAAACGTGTCCATAAATATTAGCTGTAGGTCTACATTTAGTTAGCCTGTAGCAAACTTCCCTCTGTGTCAAAATTACACATATTTATCACACACACCTGGAGTTTCTGCTTAAAAGTGGTGCTAAGCCTGCAGCCTCTCCTGTAATTAAAAACAGTTAAAATCAAAACAGGAAACTGAACTACCCAAAATATGTGCTATGACGGCCTCCCCAAAGAAGGCAGAGAGGTGGTTCATACTGTTCTGTCCCTCTCTAAGTATAAAACAGATGGACTGTATTTAACAGGTGAAGGACATGGGGCAATTTCATAAATCAGCGTAAGATTGGAGACTTGTTTTGTTCTGTGTTTGCATCCTGAGTAGACTGCTATCCGTGTTGTCTGTCCTTTAGAAAAGGTAACAAGAGCAATAGTTTTGGGGTTTTGGGG
The DNA here is from genome assembly GCA_013389865.1 of Piaya cayana. Classification (NCBI taxonomy): domain Eukaryota; kingdom Metazoa; phylum Chordata; class Aves; order Cuculiformes; family Coccyzidae; genus Piaya; species Piaya cayana. The sequence continues at coordinate 39,216 of WAAB01001999.1, forward strand.
ACCAAAGTGAACCTACTAATTCTCTGCTAATGCCCCTACTGCTGCTACTTTGAGGAAACAACTAGAGATGAATTATTGGTGTTAACTTCTCTAATTAAGAAAGATCTGAAGGGAATACATCATGGGGAGTAGGAAAGAAACTGAAGGAAAAGAAATTTTTCTGGTTTATGCTTCAAATGATTCATGATCTGCAATTCATCACATGCAGTCCTGACTCAAGATTCTTAAGCAAGTGTATTGCTTTAACTTGTAACTCTCTCTGAAAGCTATGGGAAAATTGAATAGTATTTAATTTAAAAATTAAAGACTAAGTGAGGACAGAACATAAACCCAAGAGGAAATGGGTCTGTTGTATTTGTTTTACCATTTTTTAGAGACTTTTTGTCACATCTATCATTTGTAGCTGATTCCCTTAAGTGGAACTAAACATTATGTGTCTCAGTTCAAAAATACTTCTTGTTTCACTATGACTTTAGCAAGTCTGAGATGCAACAAATTTTTTAGGGATATGGAACTCACAAATGAAAAGAAGTAACCTATTCTTAGCTGTAGTCCCCTTCATGTTCACCTGAACAGATGACATGATCTCAAGGACACCTATATGGCATTGCTCATAAAACAAGTCTTAAAGCAGAATTATATTGGTTTTCTTCTGTCATAATCTCTAAAAAACTGTTAAGTCACACACACCACTCAAATGCAGTTTTCTCTGTGGAGAATATGGCATGTATTGAAAGACATGGAACACTGCATAAGTACTTGTCAAGAAAAAGCCAAGAAAACAAGATCCTGTTGGAAACAGAGGAAGAATGTAAGGAGGCAAAATTCAGGAAGATTGTATTATGTAACTCCTTGCATTTAAACCTGGGTGTTGAAATACATTGTTCCTATGTGCTATCCTTTTAGGAAAATAAAGGCTCTGTATTAGTTTGGGGTTTTGTTCCTATCCATAGAGTCAATGCTATTGGAGCATAAGAGCGTTTCAAGGGAGAGTAGCTTGTTTAGATAGATTACACCATTCTAAGTAACATTTTTATTTTGTGTATTTCTGTACAACAGCAAAATTTCCTAGCCTAGGTAAATATGTGTAAAGGGATCTTCATCTTACAGTATCGTTATTGAGTAACAAGATTTTTCTGGTCATTAAATATACTCCAGAAGTTCTGAGAAACATCGAAGGAACATAAAAATAGTCCTACTTCCCTCCTAAAATGGTCCCAAGAAATATCCATGACATATAAAAAGGCTTCATTTTTTTAAATATATGAAATACATTTGAGTTCTTGTAAGAAAAAGAGCATTACACTTGGGGTTTCCTTTAAATACGATCTCTGAAAACTAATAAAAAATTAGAAATGTTGATGCACAGAAAAATGACAAGTAAGAAAAAAATTATAGAAAAATATCCAAAGGATAGCACAGGGAACTAAATGGGGGAAAATTACTTTTGCTTTGGAGAGAGCATTATGTAGGCAAGGCAATTTTATTAACACTGTTGGATAAAATATAAAGGGTTTTCCTAATCTCAGAGACTTCAAAAGAGACTTTTTTTGAGACAATATTAATATCAAAGCCAGTTGTCACTATTATTAAAATTTTCTTTGCTCTTCATTAGTCACAAATGATCCCCTCGACTCACAAAAAGGTACTCAGTAAATTAAAAGCTTTTATGTAACACTCCAACAAAAGTTGAATGACTCCAGAGTTAAAAGGCAACTCTTGTGTCTGCCAATATTCAAAGTGGTACCCATTTTCTCCCTTTTTTAAAGTAGCATTTTCCTTAGGGTATTTATTCATTTATAGATCTATTAAGAGACTGATTAGGAATTGATGATTAATGAAATGCTTTGTCGTTCTGAGTTCTTGCAAGCAATCATTAAAGGCCTGATTTTGCATTGTGGGTAGCCTGCTGGTGCCATGTAAAATCCCTCTGGAGGATAAACAGCTCCATCCATCTACAGGGCTGAGTGAAGCCTGGATTTATGTCTGTGTGAGGGCAGAACAGTAATTCCTCGCACTGGGCACTTTTTCTAATGCGCCATGTCTAAGCACTTCAAAAGAGTTTGTTTGCCAATCGTGTTAGCCAAAACATAGCTCATCCCTCCAGTGGGCTGCATTGTGTGACTCTTAATCGCTGCTTAATTGCAGTCTCACATGGCTGAACTTAATGGGAACTCCTCACTGACTCGCATGGTGAAAGACTGGAGGATAAGATTATGAGATTTTTCTTCATGTACACTGAGAAATACAGCACATATTGCAGAGAAGTTGTCATGATTTGCCTGCTGCTGAATGTATACAGTAGTTTGCTTGAAATAATAGCCATAGTACTCAGAGATTTCTTTCTACTGAGCCATACATCTTTCTGAGGCTGAGATTTGGGGACTCAGAATTCAATGTTGTTTTTCATTGTAGTCAATTGTACTTTCATTTTCAGATAGCATTGCTGGTGACACATTTTATCTATTATATCCTTGCTTTGCAGTAAGGTTGGTGCCAGAACAGTGGACGGAGCACTGGAAACCGATTTCCAGGGCTTTATGCCTGCCCTGATGCTAATTTTCTAGTGCCTACAGTTAAATCTCTTTGCCCCTCAATTATTCTATTTATAAAATGAGAAGAGAAATGGTGAGCTAAGGCTGAATTAATACCTTTAGTCTGCAAGAGAAAGGTAATAGAGTAGTACAAAGTATTAATTATTATATTATCTCTCTTTTTAATGGATTTATATTTAATTCAGTTACAGAGAGACACTTTGTTCACATAATATTTTCTACTGCCTTTGAGGCTCGTAGGAGCAAGCTTGTGGGAAGGAAACTAGTAAGTGTTTGAATTTAGAAATGCTGCTAGTTTCAGTGTATTTAAAATGCTGTTGAAGTCAGGACGATTTAAATGTGTGAGATTTCAAATGTCTCATTGACACACATCACAAATTCCTTCATTGCCTGAGGGAGCTACAGTGAAAAGAAAAGTTGGAGTCTTTTAGTTTCGCAGTCAAGGCAGTTTTTTTTAAAGTGAGCTAATGATGGAGCCTTTGCCTGTGTGGTTGTAACAGAGCAATCTGTCACTGTGAGAAGACTCCAGGGGTGACTACCAAGACATGTTAACTAGCAATGGTACCTCAATTTTACATGACCCGTTTCTTGCTCTGGTACTGCACTGAACTCTGGCCAGATCTCTGAGCAAGTAATGCAAATGGATCCACATTCTGATTAGAGACAAGGGCAAAACTCAGCTAGTAAAATTAAAAGAACTATGCCGATGAATACAAGTTTTGGGTCTGTCCAAATTTCTTTTTCTATGCTTGTCCCAGGCATTCAGATAATGCTACCATGACTAGAGGTGCATCTGTTCTGTTTTGTCACAGAGCTGTCTGCCTCTCACATTCCCTGTACTGCACACCTCACTGTGCACTGTGCTCAGGACATATTGTAAGTACACACTCATTGATCTTTACTCCATACGATGACAGATATAAATTGGCTACCACTGCACCTTATGCTAATGCTCAAATGAAAATGAATAGCACAAATTGCAGCACACCAGATTGTACTTTACCTTCTTGTATCACCATATGCATGTATTTGGGAATACGACGGTAACACCAGCCTTCTGGGCACAACTTTTTATCTCAGCTCCTGAACAGCGTGAGTTTTTGAAGTATATGAGCTCCTCCACGTTAAGACTTACTTTCTTGGCAAAGAAACTAAGGTTTCTGGGCTGGAAAAAGCTACAGAGTGATCTGACAAAACCCAAACCCTTGGACATAGGAAAATCAAGACCTTAGTTTATCCTTTACCTAGACACAAATAGTAGCACATTCATTCCAAGGTAGAATTTTGAATTTAAATGAGACTGCAACAGTCTTTCAGTGATGCTGGTTTGAATGATTGCCATGGACATCTTCCATTGTGGTGGAATATTGGAGTGGATAAGATGTACATTTAGAACCTGAAAATCCAAAGTGAAACAAGAAAATTGCTCTCTGACCTTTTCTCTTTCATTTGTTATATGATACAGTAGTAAATGGCGTATGGCTAGAGGAACTAAGTCTCAAATATATGCAGTGATATTCCATGTGAGATTCTCTATTACAGCCAACAACCAAATCCTCCATTAGATTCACCAGATCCAGAATATCAGGTCATGAATAAAAAAGCTAAAATTAGAAGTGAAACAAATACAATATATATCACATACTGCTCCAGGTTCCAGAAGATAACCTGTACTGTACATCTAATATTATTTCCAGTTTGTGAATTGATATTCTATGTAGTCATGTCCAGCTTATTGTGCCCTAGGTGATTTAGAACCAAGAATAAATATCTTAATACTCCATCAGGGTAAGAAATTCACCACACTTATTAAATTGTTCCAGTTTGCCAAGCATTTTTTCCATCAAAGGCTGTAGCTGGGACTCAATATTGTGGGTATCTTTGTTCACTACTAGTTTTAGGAATGTGTGCATTCAGGCTCAGTCACTTCCAGGTTCTAGATGACATGATGGTGTACTCCTGTCCCTGTAAACTGAAATTCATGTTCAGGAGATCACATGTCATATCATCTCTACTTTGTTTCTGTCACTATCCTGGTCAGGGATTGGAATGAGATTTTCTTTTCATGTTGCACTGCTCTACAGCCAAAGAAATTATTTGTTCCACACTCAGTAACTAACAAAGTCTCATTTTGTCCCACATCCTCCACAGATACCAATCTTAACAAACATATTTTCTTTCCATCCATCTCTTAAGATCCTCTTCTAAAAAATGCCCTGAAATACCCTCTTGCTCTTCATGTGGTCTGTCACAGATTCTTCATCCACTTAGTGTCCCCTACTTGAATTACTTTGTGTCTCAGTGAGAGAAAGGACACACCATGGCTGATCTGGTACATTAGGCATGCCGACCAATTGATATGCCAACCAGCTATGGCCAAACAGCAGAGATGAATGCTGCTTTCCCTTCTTTCCCTCAAGGAAATAATTAAAAATGTTACTTTTCCATCAGCATTTGTGGAAAGTATCAACTTCCAGAAATGAGGCCCCTATCCAGTGTCAGATTTGACTGAAGTTTATACTCTTAGGGGAAACTGACAGAAAGATCAAAATGTTTTTGTTCTTAGCTGTTTTCCCAAGAATAAAGATCAAGTTGTAGCATGATTTAGTCAATGGGACTCTGAAAAGAAGATCAAGGTCCTTTGTCATTTTGCCTCAGTTTTTTACACAACTGTTAGTCTGGCATTTCTATTATACTTTATATCTTCTGTTATGGGGCTCATGCAGGGTGTTTGTATAAGAGTAGAGTAAGTATTAATGGGCCCTGAACTCTACCGGGATCTCCTGATATCACTGTAGTAAAACTAAGTAAAAGTAACCTTATGAAAACCTTTCTCTAAGCTGTAACACATGCCCACACCCAAAGGGAATAAATATACTTAAGTACACTGCAAAATTACCCAGAGGACATTGGAAAGAAGAGTAATGTTAGGAGGGAACATATGTTATTTCATTCTTCGGTTTTCCCAGTGCAGTTTCTCCTATAGCTCTGGACTAGCCTGCTACCTAGGCATTAGACATTGCTGAACCAGTGAAATCACCCCTGCTTTCTCGAAATCAGAGATGCTTAATGCCTGTTCACACACTGCTTAGTTCAGGCTATCTTGCTTTCTAATGAACATATCACAGCAATAGCTCAGAGCTCCTCATATTTCCAAAAAGCATATGTTAAACAATGTAAGCAAAGAGAAACCATAACAGGCTTCACTTGTCCTAACAGTCCATCTGTTTCCTTCTCCCCACTGAGCACATCTCTTTTCCTGGTTCTCTTTCAGGTGCACTCTTACCTTATGTAACGTGCTTTTTATTGGAGATTCATGCTGTGACCCTGTCAGAATTGCTACAGCAGGGGTGACCTCGGTAATGACTGTCCACAGCCTGCCAAGCTAAGTTGGTCAGTGTTAGCTGATTAAACTTTTAACAACATCCCCTGTGCGATAAAGGGCAAAATGACAACTTTGCCCATCGTCAAGGTGTCTGTATAATAAACTAATTAGTAAACCACACAGTCTGTGGAGCTTTTAATGAGTGCTATCGTCTGGCCTCTGTAATAAAAACCCAGCCTGCCCCCTTTTGGGATTCAATTAAGGCAGAGACTGTCATATGCTTGGCCTGGCTGATCAATGAATCCATTCCGACCTTTGTCGGAGCTGTTTGCAAGGTCAGTGGCAGTAGCGAGGGAAGTCAGCCTGGTGGTGGAAAGACATACCCAACAGCACCAATATCAACTGCTAATGTCCTCCTGGTCATCTGACATCAGTAGAAGTTTCTCTCACACAAAGGTTAGCTGAAAGAGAATGTGGTAATATGCATATATATAAAATTCTATATATGGGTACTGGCATTTCTGAACAGAAAGGTTCCCCTGTTATTTAAAATGTTCATTAATTCTTTCACATCTGCATATACCTAGGCACCCATGGGGTTTTTTCATGCACCACAATATGCTATCAAATGTGTAGTCTCTAAACTGTGTTTACTGATATGCTTCAGATATACAAGCAAAACAACCATAAAAGAGTAGCTCCCTTTTCAGCCCCCCTCCTTTTCAGGTCCTTGCATACAAATAATACTTACCTGTATACAATTCCAGAAGGGGGTTATAACCAGTGAAATAACCTTTATGACACCCCAGTGCAACAAGGAACTACATTTTAATTTTATAGAGGCAAAGACCAAATCAAATGTCTATGTAGGGCAGTGAAGGCACCTTTAAAAGTAAGGGCTTCAGTCCTTTCACCTCGGACTCCCATCCGCAGGAGGACAAACAGGAACTATGGGACTAGTAGAGCAAAGACAAGACCTGTAGTGTCATTATCTGTCTTGACAGTGACTAAATACCTAAGCTCCAGTCAAGCCTATCAATAACCATAAAGGATCTCTCCACAGCCACGCTGCCAACACTGCAGAGCCAATGGTGCAAGGATTATCAGAGGGTTTTATTAGTGCTATAATTATGGCATAGAATTTATCTATCAAACAAAAGGCACATTAAATATATAGATATTTTCATTCATCATTATCACTATGCCTGTGCCTCCAACATGTGCCTCTCTGAGTCTCTTCTTATTTTAGGTGACTTTTCTACATGTAAACAGTCTTGCATTACTTACCATGATTCCTGTCTGTGTCTCAATTGCCACTATTTTCCTCTCTTATCAGAGCTTATCAGGACTATACTGACAATATTCCTTCAGTTACTGCCTCCAAACTGCAAAGAAGGATGTGCTCATGGCCCAGTCTGGTTCATGAAGCAGAGAACATAATTTTGCCTTTCTCATGGAAGGTCTAGTGGTTATTTTTGCTTTAGGGTTCCTTGCTCTTCTACACCAGCCTATCATGCACCAGCAGGATAGTTTTGTATCTGGAAGATGTCACTCTTCTTTCCTTCTTTCAAATGTAGCTGTTAGTTTCAGAATATAGATTGTTAAGGTGATTGAGAGTGTAAGGAGTAAATGAAAGGGGAGATTTATGAAAGAAAAACAAAGAAGGAAGAAAAGTAAAGAGCAACATACTAAAAATATATCTGAGAATTTTTTCTTAAAAGTAAGGAAGTATGAAAAATTTTAAGTAAATGTTGCAATTTTAACATGATTTCTTTTTTTGCCTATTTGAGTCATTCAACATTTAAAACAGGGAATAGCTTATTTTATAATATATTAAAATATTTTTTATTAAAACTAATGGAGTAAAATCTGCATTTAGATTTCAAGTACTTCTGAAGACAGACCAGATGTATAAGTCTTTGTGAATCATTGACTTTTATTTTTAGTTTTGATACTGTCTTCTGCTGTTTTCTGAGCCTGGCTGTTGGATGTTGGAATCTGTTCCTTTCCATTCTCTAATTTTTCAAGTAAAAACCCATGTAGGAAAATAACATAGTTTGATAGTTCTAATTACGTTGCTCTGTACTGTTGAATACTGAGAGCTATAAGAAAGGTTATACTATAAGTTATGCTTATACAGTCTTATCAGTCTCAAGGCTTCCTATGCCTATTTATAGATTTAGTAATAGATTATGTCTGTATAAGGAAAAACTTCACAATTTTGCAAAACAATGAACAACAGAACAGGCATATCTAGTTGGAAAAAAGCCTTGAAGACTAAAAAAGTGTTATACTTAAAACACGACTTAAAACATTCTGAATATTTTTTCTCCCTTTCATTCTTTGAGACAAAATAACAATATCAAATAATTTAAATAATTTTATAGTGTTTCCTTGTATAATTTCTGAGTTTCTTAGCTATTCCTTTACATCCACTGCTCATTTACACTCCTAAATTTAGAAATAACATGATATATTCAGGTGCTATCAGGTTCATTCTTACCAAAATGCAAAAAGTAGTTATGAAAATTTACCAGCCTAGACACCAAATTTAATCTTTTAGTATTTACAATTACTACCAATTACTGCTAGGTATGAGAAGATGATGTTGAAAGTCCTGCAGGTTTCCACAGTACTTTTTTATTTAAAGGGATGTTGTTTAATGTTTGGTATGAAATACTTATTAGGAAGCTGCAGCTAGGAAAAAAAGAAAAAAAAAAACAGACACAGGAAAGTGTACAATACTTGGAATTTTAACATACTCTCTTGAATCTAGTATATTAAATACTCTGAAAAAAGTTCCTCATGTGGATTTACTGAAAAACTAGAGAAGTTAAACTTTTTCTCAAGTCAGCTACTGCTTTTTGATAAGCTTCAGATTTTGTTACTTGGGTTTCAGTATGAAGGAAATGCTTATAAGAGATTAATTTCTTAATCAAGGGTTTATATACAATTCTGATTTAGCAGTCTTGATACTTCACCAATCACAGTTAAATTATATTCATCAGCCTTCATTTTAGCTCCTTTGAAATAACTCTAGGTATAAGAGGCTGTGGATGTGCAAAACTTCAAGGAAAAATGCACTGCTGAGGAAGTTTTCAGCTATGATTTTTCACTGATGTATTAGCTGGTGTACTAGAGGTTGCCTTTCTATTGAAAATTGAAATGCCTTATAAAAACTCTTCACAGTTCATACCATCTCAACAGACCATGACTGTCACCCTTTTAAAACAGAGACGCTAAGACTGGAGTTTTCACAGGTTCGTCTATATTTTTTTCTATTCCCACGCTGAGACATTGGAGGCCTGATTTTCAGAAGGACTGAGCATCAACTCCAGCATAAATCTGTAGTTCAAGAAGCCACCCAGTGCCCACAGAAAAATCATGACCTGCAGATGCTTTTCAAATGTGACCTTAGTGACTTGCCAAAAGCCAGCTCGTGAGATATAATTACTGCTAAAATAAGAGTTAGTGACAGTGGGATTTTTAATGCTATTATGTTTTTGTATTGTGCTAAAACTGAAAAACGCTATAAAGAGTAGGTCACCTCCCAAAGACATATTCTTTCTATTGTTCTGGTTTTACCTTACATTTTTCCTCCACGATTAGAACATGACGACACTCAGTTGTGTTCCATGGTGTCTGATACACAGCCAGCAGGAGGACGCCTGGCCAGACATCCGAGTTTAGCAGGGTGATTTTTGTCCTTTTTGACCCTTTGCAGGGTCAGTGCTGATTCAGTATGGCACTGTTACCTAACACAGCATTTGAACACACTTTAACCGAAAGGAAGCATACAAACGTAGTTAAAACCAAATTCCTTGTACATTAATGTAAATTTAAGTGATTACCCCAGAATTCAGGCCCTGATACATAATTTTTGTTAATCTACAAACATAATGAATATACATATGTGCAAGTAAGGGAAGAAAGGCATTGCAGAATATCTACATCATAGAAAATAACTGTATTTCTAAGACAAAATCATCAAGGTTTTTTGGCATGAGCGGAAGGGAAAGGAGATTTTCTTCAGCAACCTCACGAATTTGTATTACAAGCATCATAGGGCATCAGTTAGATGCATATCCAAGGTATGCCCCAGGAAAGCACACAGGACATGCTGCTTTCGATGAAGCACATGTCCAAATATTTTCCCAAATCGAGGCCTCAAGGAGGAAATTTACTTTCCCTTTCTCTGAAATGACCAGGGCATTATTCTTTTAAGATTCTCTCCCATCTAGTGTTTGACCACTCTCACTTTCTTCCAAGCTTGTTCACAAAACCTTTATCTTATTTGTCAATGTTTGATATTAAAATAAAAAAGGTATTAATCTCTGCAGTGACCTTTCTACTTTATTTCTTCTGGAAAGGGATGCTGCATCTTTTGTAAGTAACTTCAAGGCAAGACATTATGTGGCATTCAAACATGCCTTTTATCCAGTTAATCATTGTGCATTACCCACTTTCATCAATGTTCAGAAACTTAATTCTAGGATTACTCATCCCCCAAAAAACCAAATAAGAAAATCAGAAGAATAGACCCAAACAATAGAACTTTTATAGCAGGATAATTAGAAAAGGAACCTATTACCCAGGATTATAATTACTGACTAACATATTAAATGACCTTTAACATTTACCTTAAGCCCCAGATTTCTAGAAAACCAGCAAGGTTATGAATGCCATATTAGTAATCTTTAATCTTTATTACTGCTGTGGACAGAATTTTAATGATTTTTAAATAGGCAGCGGTCACTAACATATCCCTATTAAAATAAAAAAAATCTCATAAAAAATTAAATGGATTAAGACTTCAAATGTACCATCATCAAAAGTATTATCTAATTATGGAGTTCAGTGAACAGGCCAAGTGAAATGGTTGGTAATATTAGTTACTTACCACATGGGAATGCCCAGGATTTATGCACAAATAGATTCTGCTTCTGTTGCAACATAGTAATTAAGAATTTGTCAGGGAAATTTGACCCTCTAGGGTAGATATTACTTTGTAAAATAAGAATGGCAGAGCACTAGTCTCCTTGCTGCACATAATTTAACTTGATTATTTATACATCAAAGGGAGTCTGCAGTGACTGCAGTATAATATTTAAGTAGAGGGATATTAGAGAAAGAAGCATCTAGTAAAATCTTTTCCCAAATCTCCGTGAGAAAATAGAGGAAATTTTCATAAAGCATTTCATTTTGCATATAAATTGGTGCCTAGATTGTGCCTGTGAATTTACTGCTGTCAAATTTAATTTTTCTTTAATTCTTCAGGCCCAGATGTGAAAAGCTCTGTGTGCAGGCTGCAATTTTCAATGCTTACAGGTAGCACCCGGATCGATAATGTGTCTTTATGAGAAATTACCGTTAATGTTATTGAGTATGCATTTTGCTTTATAGAATAATAAGGTAATATGAAATGCCAATTCATTCATTAGGAGAAAGCTAAGTGCTTAAATGAAATGGGTGACAGGTCTGAAAAAAGGTATAGTTGTGGGCAGGAAGTCAAGAATGGATTTTTAATAACCTAATGGCAAAAGGTTTTTACCACTCATTTGCATTTCCTTCCTATAAACAGTATTAACTTTAAAATAAAAGTGCTTGAATATTTAAATTGCAGTAAGTGATTCCACTTGAAAAGGCTTTTTGGAAATGCTACATTTCTGGGAAACTCTTCCTAGCCTTTTTGAAGACCACAAAATTAATCCACTTTGTCTAAAAATTAGAACAAATCTCATTTAAATTGGCAAGCATAAAGTGAGAATATGGCCAAAAGGCAGAGGTTGGTATGTGAAAAATAAAGAAAATATTCTTTACCTCTTTAAGTATAGCATACAATCATCTAGGTAAGGTAAAAATAGCAGGAGTCAAAAATAAGACCCAAAAGATGTGTCCAGGTTAAAAATTCCAAACCAAATCCAGATCCCATTATTATCGTCAAACTAAGACTGTAGTCTCCTTAGAATATATTTTTAAAAAGTGTGGTTTGAAAGTTTCTTCATAAAGTAAGAAATAAATTTTATTGATACATTCAGTGTCTGAAACCATGGCCACATGAAGCAAAGTTAAGAGACATTTTTGTGAAACCTAACTAGATTCTTTCCTCCCAACTGAGTACTAATCTTTCTGAGGTTTACAGTTTTCACTGCAAAACTGTGATCCCCAACGTGTGACCCCTGGGGTACAAACTGTGCCAGCTGGCATTGCCAGCCTGATCCAGCGCAGGCTGGAGCCAGATAGAGGTTTCTTTTATTCCACAGGGACAGGACCAGAGCCTTTAGGATGTGACTACTGCTGACTCACATTCCTGGAAGTACAACTCGCTTTGCTTGAGGCAGCCTGGTCCCATCCCTTGCTCCTGCCTGTCATGGAAAGCCTCTGCTGCCTGAGCAAAAACTTCTTCAAACTTTTGACCTTAAAAATGCCAAGTTTTACCTCACTTGTGTAATTTTTTATGATGTAACACAAGGTAGGAGAAGGGAGGATTTCATAAGCCTACGTGAGCAGTAACCGTTCAGGTGCTCCGGTTTTCCTCACTCTCACTGCAAAGCATTATCTCAGTTATTAACTCAGTACGCATATAGTTTAATGTTGAAGTTTTCAAAGCTGCTTTTCCTTCTAGAGAGATCTCAGTACCTGGCTCCCATTAAAAATAGTGATATTCTCTTTTATTAGATGTCCAAATCCTGCAGAATTCCTGAAGAATGATTTTCCTAAATCATTTGGTCTTTTATAAATTCAAAGTTTTTGCTCCTCAACAATAAATAAGAGTTTGAAGACAGATTGCTTTTTCTTTTTTTCTATTGAAAAAAATAATATTGTAAAAACAAAGGGCAGATATTGAAAAAACCTTTAAAGTTTTATTTTTATTTCTAGTTTAACTTGCAATAGTTGCCTTGCCTAAACTTTTTTCTTTTTTTTTTTTTACTTTTATGTAGGACTCAGTCTTTTTTTTTTTCCCTTGACCTTCAACATCTCAAACTACAAAGAGAGGACTTTCTCTAACGCTGTTTGAATATACTGTATGTTTCTTTTAAGGAGACTTCTACTGATTTTTATCCTTCAGGGATCAATGGTTCCCTCAGTTCCATAATCTGACAAGCCATAGTAAAAGCAAAAGGCCCCACTTCTAGAGCCATAAGTGTTAACGTGAGAAGGCAATGAATGTATTTTCACACTGAACTCGCAACAGCCTAAAGAGAGCTTTAAAGTATCTTAGCCTAAGTCTCTCTCTTTGGGAGGAATGAGATAGGAGAGGAACTTTAGTATTATTGTTAATCTGTATTACAAAAGCACCTAACAGCCTCTACTGAGTTCAGGGCCCCATTAAAAGCAAGGATTGATAAAGCTGGTTCAAATGTGAGTTCATTTCAGCATAACCTATGAATGCTATTGCTTTTGCAGTCTGACTCTTTTCCACTTCAAAACTCTTGTTAAGTTTGAAAAGGGGGGAAAAAGAAAATGGATAGGCTGATTCATCAGTAAATTAGGCACTGCTCTTTTAGCAACTACAGTTAGTTTGAAGAAGCATAATTCACTGTTGTAATGTCAACATATAGTTAACTGATATCTAAGGAACTTTTTGATTAAACTCATCTACATATCACCCCATAGTGTTTGGAATGACCCCTTGCCCATGTCTGCCCTTGGTCCTTTCTTCAGTACCAATATTCCCTTTCAGTCCGTCACATACTATATGGAGAGTTAACTTTCCTCATTTCTTCAGTACTTCAGTTTTGCTTACTTTGTCTCACTTATATCCTAACACCTTGACATGATTCCAGCCATTCCTAGAGACTGAGAAACCAGCCAGGAGGTCTACCTGGAAGATCATCCCATACAGGGATCATGTAAAGGAAGGATGGATGAGCCAGCTGAGGTCTAGAAGATGAAGAATCTGCCCTCCAACACTGGTCCTCCTACAAAAGAGGCTCAGAAATCTGGCTGGTGAGTCTCTGGGTGATGCTCCCTGAGGGAGAGCAGCCATCAGCAGCACTAACTGATTTTAAGTCAGCAAACATGCAAGTGAGGGAAATGGAGCTGGACTCTTGCTCAGATCTTGCTTTGACATAATTGTTCTGCCTCTTGAGTGCTAGCTTCCAAAATCAGAGGGGTGTTGATAATTTAACAGTCTTTTGATACATACCCAAGCTCACACTGGGAAGATAGCTCTGTCACCATTTTGTATTTGTTAGAGTTGATTCCATAGTAGCAAAAAACCCAACTAAGCAGGGTTTAAGGTAAAGCAGTTAAACAGGATTCTGAGGAAAGATAATAGCATATATTTGCAAAGACTCATATATTTACATTCATTTTCTTTAGAAAACTGTCTGCCACAGGTAGTGGCAAGTTTAATTTACATATATGCTTCTAACTCCTGTTTTTAGTAGTTGAACTATATGGGTACTCGAGGCACTCCAGTTTCTACTTCTAGCATCAAGGCATATAAAGGCCTTTGGCTGGGAGTGGGTAAAAAGCAACCTTGGCAATAATGAAAATGTATGTAACTAGCAGACCCTCTATATTTGCTTACCTTAAGAAAGAATTGCACTATCTCCATATTTATCTCCTATATACGTGCTGGTACTGCTCTTGACTTTTTTGACCTTTCTTACTATGTTATCATTGTTCCAAGAGCATTACCCTATGCTGCAACCAGGGCTTTGACATTCCAGCTAACTTCAAGTATACTGTTGAGATCTCCTTCTCATTTTTATTTTGAATCAAAACATTTCTGAGCTATGGTTTATGTGACATATCCAAAGAATATTGTTCTGAAAAAATAGTTATCTTCTAGTAAACAAGCAGTATCACTGAAATAAAAAAAAAGCTAAGAGACTAACTCAAAACCTATTGAAGTCCCTGGATATTTACTTTGAAGATTTTTGCATCAGGCTTTTGACATACTTCATCTTCCATACACTGTCGAAGGCTCTAACAAAGATATTTATGACCGATTACTAACAATAATGATTGTAGAGGTTACTGATGATCTATAGACTGAAGTGAGACAATCACTGTGATAAGGCATTCTTCTCATTGCAAACATCTGGGTAGTATTGTAACATTGCTACTGTTAAAGTGGTCATGCAAGTGATTTCTCTTAATAATCTAATAAGTGCTTTGAGATCTCTCTAAATAAATGGATTTCCAGAGCACATACATTCCTCTTATTATTACTTATCTAGCTGACTACTGTCACCCAGAAATACAAGTTCTCTCCATTTATTTGGTTTTGGTATAATGTATAATCAGTTCAGCTATAGATCTCAATCATGTCATGAGAAGCAAAGCAGTATCCGTTAAAATATATCAGCCAAATGTATTCAGTCAAATGGATCCAACAGCAGTATTTCTCTAGCACTTCAAGACTTTAGGGATGTGTTGGTTTTTTAATGTTGTTGTAGTATTTTCCATAAATAAGCACATAGTACTGTATACAAAATATCAGAAATGTTTCTGTCTCACTTGCACAGATGGTTACTCAGTCTCTTTTGTATATTCACCTGTTCGGACACTAGCTGCACTTTCACATATCCCTTCCCTAAAATGAGGCCCACATTAAACACATTTTCCCTGAACTATTATTATCTCCTATGTGTAGTTAACTTAAAATAGAGCAGCTAGTTTGAGTATAATTATTCATAATTTCAGTAGTGATAGCATCCATCATTCTTCTGTCAGGAGAAAACTTGATTCCTATACCAAAAAAAGCTTATCAACAAAATCAAGGAAATTTAAAATTAATACTAAAATTACCAACACAACGTAACATTCCAAATATATCTGTGGTGAATTTTGACTGATATTTGGCTTAATTTTCTAATTTAGACCAAACAAGTCCCATATGTTAGTAAAATTCAAATTTAGATCCTGACTTTTCAAATCCAATTTATAATGGCATTTAAAACATGTGAATCCTAGGAGATTCAGAGAGGGGTACAGTAGGCTTTCAAGATAACTACAGGTTCAGTGAATTCCGAAGATTCTGAGCTAGCAGAGCTTTTTTTTACCTTGTTTTAAATACAGAAGTGGGAATGATGCAAATGTGTACTCTCACTCTTTTCTACACATGTGACCATCTATACAACTACTTAAAGTTTTATATTCATGTTGTAAGCCATACAGTGATTTATTTTTTTTCCGGGGGGGGGGGAAGGAATGTATAATTCTGGCCACAGAGAAGTTTTCATCAGTGCCTTGGACTTGTAAGCACTGCCCCAATGCAGATAAACACATGAAGAGAGAAGAAAGCTGCAAATGGACAGGGCAATATGGAAAGAAGTTCCATAAAAAGGGTTCTTCAAGTTTAGTGTAAATTTTCAGTAGACTCCATGATTTATCTTCTGTTTTCCTGGTTCAGTGCTTTGGTGGATTCAGGAATACCAAAGGGTGCAAAAAGTAATTTTAATGCCTGTATAGAGCAAGAAATACCATCCGTCATAAAGCATTAAAATTATCTGAATGATGCACCAGTAATTAAGTATGAATTTTTCTGTAAAGTTGGGAAGACTATTCATGTTGATTTTGACTCTACTTCTTTGTTCTGGTTATTTGCAAGCAGACACATAAATAATTTTTATTGTTCTGGTTGCCTGGTAAACTGCTATTCTGCTAAAGTTTAAATTGTCCTTCAGCTGAGGATCAGTTGCTCTGCAGTTGATGCAGCACAACTCACAGCTCATGTGAGTCCTCTGTGTGCTATTCAGACGAGCTTACACATTGCCATTCACCTTGCTCTGGGTCTCTGTCCCAGCAGTTTCTGCCTGGGTAAACACTCAAATCCACATCATCCGTTAATCCATGGAAAAGAGTGGTCGTTATTTTATAGCTTTGCTTTCCTGGTTGAAAATGTATTTATCCATGTAGAACCAATCCCATCCAAACTAAGGAACCAATTATGAAGCAAAGAGTCAGAGCTAAATGAGGGGAAACCAGCAATAATAAAGAACAAAAAAAAGGAAAATGGGTAGTGGGAAGAAAGCCTTGTTTATCTGCAATACAAATGGGCATTTGCTGGCTGGCCCTGCCTACTTACTGAGACTGGATCTGCCATGTATTTCTGTAGTAGCAAGAAGAAGTCATGATACACACCCAGCTGTGAGTTTCTTTTTTTTGTGTGTGCATATTTACTAGGTTAACGCTTTTCTAACAATTAATGAATGGTAAAAAGAATCTCTCTGCATAAGACCATAAAGACAGAGCTTAACAGCATCTAAGCTACCACAGGAGAAAAGATGATGTTCAATTACAGAGTTAATCTGAAAAGTCAGGAAAGTGTCCATCCCTTCAGGGAGGAAACAAACTGGAAGTTCTCATCAAATTCACAGCCTCTGAAGAATATTGAAATCTCTTTCACAAAAGCTTATCTAACTTTTTGTTGTCTAAAGACACTTCTCTCTCTTGCACTTGACATATAAAGCCAAGATTTCCTCCTTTTGAACAAACATCTCCTGGAATTAGACAATGGAAATTAACAAACAGGGAATAAATAGGTGAAGGAAAGACAATACTTCCACTAAGACAAAAAGTCTTCCTTTCCTTGGCACATCTATTTCTGAAAAGGCTTCTCTTCTTCCTGAACATCAATTACCAGTATCAGTAAACAGTAGATGTTTCCTTGCTGACTGGCGAAACAAAAAGTCTCTAAGGCACTCAAGTCCTCATCTGACCTCCATCTTAAAAGAATCTTAGATTATTAATAATGTCTAGGGATTTTGAAGTAATTCTTATTCAGTCTAATAGAATTTAGATTTAATATGTAATTTGGTGAAAACTAAGTTTCCAAGACAATACACAGTTTTCAGTTCACATTTCGATTAAAAGAAGCAAGGATCTAAAGATAAAGGGTGAAAAATACATAATGTAGTCAGTCTCCCTTTTGCATAACTAAAGTGCGAAATTTTGAGACTACTGTTAGTAGTCACCAACATTTTTTGAGCAAGCCTTGTGGGACCAAACTCTTGAACAACAAAGAAAGTACAGAGATCGGGTTTTGGTGTCACTTTCTCAGTTACATGGGCTAGAAGGAACGGTTTCTTGATGCTGAGAAGTATTCCATGTATTGCTCTGTAGTATCTACTTTTATAAAAGGGCTCAAAACCATCAATAAAATATGAAATAGATTCTTTTTATCCCCTCTTCTTTAATTTTACACCATCACCCCATTCCCAATGCACCATTCACATTTTAGGTGAAGGGTTGAATCACATCCCCTCCATCAACATTTCTGTAGATTTGTTTTCATGCTTCTGCAAACTATATCTCTTTCCATAACACAAGAAATCAATTATAGTGTTGGAAGAGTTGAAAATATGCTGCTCCTCAAAAGAAAGAACTGTATGGCTGGAATGTAATTGTACTGAGAAAGCTGTTCTGAGTGGACATAACTAACTAGAGCACTTCAGAGTGTGACAAACTGCTAAATTGATCTTAGCTGTCTAGAGACAACTTAAAATCTCTTCTTGAGATTTGCTATTTTAAGACCTTATTACTGTAACTTCTCAGCAACTATATGTCACGATCATGAGTTACTCCATTTCAATGTGTATTTATTTTCTGTTAATGTTATAACTTTGGAAATTCAAAAGAATGGAAAAGGTACTTGGTTCTATCCCTAAATGTCAACCATGTAAGTGCTTTGACTTTTATTTTCTATTTGCTTTGGTCAGTGTAAATTTCTATGGGTTTTGCTGGTTGGGGGAAGGGGATTTGAAGACGTGCAGTTCTTGGTTATTAATATTTGACTTTGTTAGTGCTATCTGTTTACCGTATGGCTTCTGGAAAAAGATAGGAAATATTAGCTGGTGAATCCTTAAAATGCATGTGAGAGTGCACTCCTTGTGCTTGCGCTTTCTTTGCACCACTACTTCATTTAGCTTGTGAGCTCTTTCAGGGGGGTTGATATTGTTTTTGCTACTGCTTTGCTTTACTTCATTATTTCACCACTTTTTACCTTTAGTACATATGGGTGGTCACGTTTGTTTGTGTGAATCCCACATGCCTCACACAGGCTGCTTTTTTGCCATGTTTCTGGAACAGATAATACGAAGTCTGGGTTTAGCCTCTGTTCTCATTCACAAGGCTGGATCCTGCACAAAAATGAGTTTTTATACAAATGCCTGGGCTTTTATACAAATCCCATTCCCCCTTTGCTCAGAACAAGTTACAAGACAGTTGTATTTTAAAGCAGAAGGTGCCATTGTTAAGAAACCAATAATAGGACAGGTTTAAGATCCTTAGCAGGGCTTTTTATTTTGGGACTTCTTTTACCATAGGCTGAGAAGGATCTAAAGATAATATCAAATATCCACTTATATTAAAGGCCTGGTACTCACACTTGGCAGGGTATGAAATTTGTTTCTATAGGAAATCAATTTTTTTCTACAGAAAATTTAAGCTGTGTGAAGGCAAGGCTTCTCCTCTCCTCTCTTCTCCTCTCTTCTCTTTCCCCTTTTCCTTTCCCCCAAACTATACATGAATACTTTTAGGGTTTGGGGCTGATGTCATATTGTGTTCTGAAAAAATATTCTATGTTCAAATGTCTTTTCGCAATCATAAAATGATTCCTCATTTCTTCTTGCATGAAATGCCAAGAGTCAGGGGAACTTCCCCTCTGGACTTTTTGCTGAGATCGTTTATGCTTGCCAAAGCTGGATCCAGCTCCCAGTTGATGAAGCAGGACTGTCATTGCCTGGGTGCTGTCATGCCATTTTCAAACAGGCCATTTTCAAACAAGCCATTTTCTTTGTTTTCTCTGTCTTGATTTTTCCCCTCCAAAAAGTGACCAAACAAAGAAGAGAACGTCAATGTCAGTCAGATTCACTGAAATTCCCTGAAATGATGCTGTGACTTTTTTTATTTCACTGCTGCTGAAGAGGTTAGGCAGTGTGCAGTATGATGTGCAATTGTGCTGGCAAGCCACTGGGTGTCAGTCGGAATATAAAAGCAAAGCAGCCACGCTTTCCCCTCTCCGTAAAAGTCCTCGATACACACTATGTTTATAAGAACGCTGAAAAGCAAAAACTGGGCAGAACTTTTTCACCCTAGAACATGAATGGGCAAGTGGCCCCTACCTAACTCAGCTCAGACCTAAAAATAAAGCTCTTAGTCCACTTTGTTCATCATCCACCATTTAGAACTGATTTTTTGGGCCAGTTTTTAACACCAGACTACGAGCTGAACCTGATGCCTCATCCAGCTAGCAATTTGCTCAAAATCAGAGGAAAATCATCATTGAAATGCATGCTTCAGCATAAGACAAAGGTTTTTCAGCATCTGCATTTCAGAAAGTAATGTAGAGTTTGATTACACTTACCATTAAACTGTACTGTTTTGCACAGCTTTTACTGGATTATTTTATATGCATTTCAATAGCACCTATAGATCACATTCTGCTCTGTGTAAAGCCTACTCTATTCAACCAGCTGTTATCAATACAGCGTAATCCTTTGTTAGTTTGAACCCCAACTTCCCTAAATGTCAAAGACTTTCTTCGTCATCACAAAAAGAACCCCAACAAAATAATTGAGATCTGTATGTCTTTTTCAAGGTTTTACTATTTGCTGTTATTGGTACAATGGTCTGACTGGTTATGAGAGACAAACTGAGGCAGGCAACACACTCTGAATATCAAATGCAAACTAAACTCAGCTGGTTTTGATACATGAGCATTAATAACATCTTGTAGACAGATTATTCTAGTTCTAGTGTATGTCTTCTCTAAATCAGTAATGGAAACAGTAAGATGAAACAAGGAATAAGCAGTCACTGACACTTCTGGGTCTTTTGGAGGACAAGATGTATAAAACAGGTACATTTTGGGTGATACATTTTCCCCTAGAGACTTCTAGGCTCACTATGTCAAGTTAGCATCTGAGGATCAAAACCCCATGAATTAGAAAACTTCTTGAATCTTTGTGGCCTTCAGTGAGAACAGAGAACACTCAGCTTCTTGCACAGTTAGGCATATATTCCCCCACATGTTCATGTGTTTCTCTGTTAATAACACAGGGATGGAGTCAGAGTGTACTCAGGCAATGGCTGCTGAGAAAATTCTCTTCCCCTTGAGAGGCATGGCTTTCAAAATACTGGCAATATTAGCTCATGTCTCACTCTGCAGAGTGGCCTGATTTAAATAACTTTATTCATAATCAACAGGAATGCACAAATTTACTCTCTCTTTTCCCTCTATTCCCCCTTCATTGCCCTTTTAAGGTACAGAAGGTCATTTTAATTCTACTCAGAATTACTTCTCTAAAAATGTTGGTAATTTTAACAAAAGCATCACACTTTGCTGTAAAGGCACCCAGTGAGTAACACTATGAAGGTTACAGGAGAGCATAAACTATAGCTATGTTGTTTTCATTTGCATACAAATTGTCAGCCAGAAGCAAACATTTTCTAACACTCCAAGATATACAAAACCAGCTTTTTGGACTGAATTTTAATTTTATTTTTATCCACATAAATTTCCAGACAAGTAGCAATATTTTAAAATTGGAAATAGGTATACACCCAAGGCAATTTCTCCAAATATCACACATTTTGAAATTGTTTTATAAGTTCTTTGTAATTTAGCAGCATTTGAAAACTAGTCATCACAGGTTAAGACCCTATTATGCCAGGAACTCTACATACAGAATCATAGAATAACCAGGTTGGAAAAGACCCACTGGATCATCGAGTCCAACTGATCTAAACCACTAAACCATGCCCCTTAGCACCTCATCCACCCATGCCTTAAACACCTCCAGGGAAGGTGACTCAACCACCTACCTGGGCAGCCTGTTCCAATGCCCAATGACCNAGGCCAGAGTCATAAAAATATACCTATGACAAGGAAAAAGTCTAGACATACAGAAAGACAGCAGGTGGGAAGGTAGGGACAAAGTATGAGAATTAGGGATTTTGCATAACTGAGAATTTATCAACTGTGCTGAAGCTCTCAGATGATAAAGTACAATAATGGAGATCTTAGAGGTTCTGGAGGAGACTAAAGTCTTACTAGAGAGCTTAAAGATGTGTTTGTGGAGCTTCCTCTGGTTTTTTAATTCTATACAGCAGAAACTATGAGTTGAACTACTTCCATCCCTGCCTATGACCTCATTTGTATATTTATAACAATCAGAAGCAAATGTTAACAGCTATTGATATCAAATAGTAGATAGCATAGAACAACCTGAGTTAGAACTTACCCACTTTATCCCTCTCCACTATGCCATTATATTTACGAGAGCTTCACTTCTAACAAAAGCTGTTCTGTGTTCCCCATGAGATAACATGAAATGGGATGTGTCTGGCTCCTAAGCCACCTAACGCTCGTTGTGGTAATGGAATGAACTCATCTGGGGCTACTGACACTCACTGGGGTGATGGGTTCTGAAAACACTTGGAACTGCCAACACTTTAATTTAGCAGATTAGTAATACCTTGTTTCTGTATAAGGCAAAAGGCTGTATTTCTTGCCAAGTTTGAAACCAAGAACTTGTGACTGGAGATGTAGTCAATCGACATAAGGGACTTATGGCAGGAGGCTGGTAATAAGGTTATAAGTTAACTGTGTATTGTGCAGACTAATGACATTTTGTTACTGTTATTTATCCCCAGTAAATGTTGGTTACCTATAAAGAAATGAAACAATACTGTGGTATTATACAAATAAATTTTAAAGTATTCATCAACGTAAGTCTGCGATAAATGAAGGTCAGCAAAGTTTAATGTTGTATTGTCTACTTGTAGTGGTAATTCCAATAAAAATATCAGTGAAAAATTCATTTAAGTGCTTTTTAAAAGCTAGCATATTGTATATTTTATTTTCTTTGCTCTTGGACTCTGAAAGATTAGGCACACCTGCATTAAGCAGATAAAAGTTCACTTGGAGAGATATTATTTTGGTTCTTTTTCTAGATGTTCTTCGTTCTTTCCAGAATAGAGACTAGGGATGACATTCTAAATTGGCATAAACTGGCAAAGTTCTGAGGTTAAGGATCAGCACCATGTTGATCTGCAGATATTCACAATAGCACCTAGAAATCTAACGGCTGCTGGAAACCTGGATCTGTTGGGTCTTTCTCAACAATGTATGCATATAGACACACTATCTCATTTTCCTACACTTTGAGGCTACAGTGTTATTTCAACTTGATTATTACTGCTGTCCAGTTCACCTAATTAATCAATTTCTTTCATGATATTTGTAAAGTTTGTCCCCCTTGCCCCTGGCACTCCCAAAGACATTCCCTTTGGTATGCTATGCTGACTTAAATTCTGCATCTATCCAAATGGGCCAGGATGATCTGACTTAGAGCAAATGCTTCTTATGTTTGATGGCCTACTCAGCTTAACAGTTTCAAATTGCATGCAAAATGTATGTGCATGTGTGCCTGGGTATGTCTGTGTGTATGCAAGCTTCAGGATCTACTTTAGAGCAACTTGTAGCCCATAGATGCCCATTGGCTGACTTTGTGACCATGTTAGCATTTGAAAGCTGGGAGAAAACCGTATTCAAAATAAGCTTGTTACAGATCATTCTGAAAATCTTCTTTAACCCAAAGATTGTAAGCTCTGAGCTGAACCCCACCAGAGACCATTTTATAGGTGTCACAGCTTATTGATCAAGTTTTCAAAATCAAAGGCTACCCAATACATTTCACTTGGTGAAAGATGCTGCCCTGTAACTTTGAGTGGGATCCATTTCACCAGTGGTAAGTATATCAGTTGCTAACATCTAGATATAATTTAACTCTTTTTTACTCTTTTTATATTCACCAGAGTGATTTTATGATGCAAGGTTTGGATATGTCTAAATAGGTCAAATGACTTATGTGCCCATTCTTCTTCATTGAGTAGAAAGGGCACTGAGGATGGTTGGCTGAGATCTAAAAACTTATATTGCAGCCAACTAAGTCTAAGTGAGGTGAATCCCACACTCACTGTCTGAAATAAACTCATTGAAATAACATTGAACGAGGGTCCTTAACATAGAGCGTGAGCAAATGCACAGCTCTGAATAACTTATGTTTGCTCAACTTTTCATTTCAAATTGCAGTACATCATCAGTTCAACAGAAAAAAGATTGACTCTGCATAGGAGTATGCTTGAAAAACAGAAATCTTAACTGATGAAATGAAAAAAACCCTCAATACATTCAAGTTAATATTCTTAAGACATCATATGAAGTAAAGAGGCAACTTTTTGTAGATATTAAAGGAACTGGAAGGAAACACCACTGTATCCACATAGCAACAAACTGTATGGACCTGTTCTTTAAATCTCATTCAAACAGCCCAGGAGAGAGGTCCTGTGGAGGTATGAACAGACTCACACTGAAGTACCAGACTGCAAAGCAAAAAGTACCTCTTATTGGCATGGAACCCAATCTCAGCCCTGGCCATTTCTACATACATGAAGTGGGAGCTGTTACAGAATCAGAAACACTGCAGTCCTGCAAGCTACTCTGCAAGGAATAATAGAAACTCAGATCTTTTGACGGGGACGCAACTATCCAAGAGCTATAGGCATGCAAACATCAGTACTTGAAAAGCATAACACAAACGGTTGGCTCACAGAGTGAAAAGGCATGTTATCTGACTCTGAAATGAATTCCTAGCTATGCAGATGTAAAGAGAGAGGGGAGGAGAAGGTCACTATGCAGTAAAAGACAAACATATCTGACGCACACAATCAAGCAGGGTCTGTAAATTAATTTTCAGCTCTAAAAATTGACTATCTCCTGGGGAAATTCTATTATCAAAAACCAAGATATATTTCAATTAGAAGAGAGGTCATATAAAGGGCAGGACAGAAAAGGAAAAAGAAAGAAGACAAGAAATAAACTTTACGTATTAGAGCTCTAAAGGTATGATCACCACTAATAGGACAAAGGGGAGGAGGTTCTTAGGAACCTTAATTTCGAATGACCTTGATTTATGTCATTTTAAGTTAAAGCATGCATATTTTAACACAGTGATGCTTTACAGGTCTCAAGCACATTGTGTGTACCGCTACCTGCTGTGGATCTGGACCTTGGATCACTGCTCTGTCTCTCAGCATGACGTGAAACACTAAGGGGTACATTTTCAAAGCAATAAGTGGGGATTTCACTGCATGATTCCCACTCAAGTCAGTGTAAGATATGTAGCTGAAGCCTTGTGGAATGATTTGAATGTTTCCCCTATCACTTCCTAGAAATGCCAAAAGCTTTCCTGGTAAATAATGGGGTACTAGAAGTTTTCAGGGACTACTATTGGACTTCAGGACTTTACTGAGTAAATTTTGGGCTTTGGTAGTTTTTGGAAGCAAGTAAGTATTGGTAGTATCTGTTTTCTCTAGGTACTCTCAGCTAATCATTATGAAATACACGCATTACTAGTGGAGAGAATAGATATCCATAGAATACTTCACTGTGTTGCTTAACAAAAACTGTGTAAACATTGCACATTTTGGTACCAGCTTGCCCATCTAGTTTGTTTTGTAAGATTTTATAGTATTTTGGATCACAGAACAGTATTTAAAATACTGTGCTAACCTGAATTTTGCTAAACTTCTGCAAAGAGTATTTTTTAAGTAGCCCCTTCCTCCTTGCTCCCAGAATGTATACTTTTCAGAACAAAATTCCTCCGCCCCTGAAAATCAGATATTCTGAAATTGAATAAATACATTTTATTTTTCAGAGAAAAAAATTAAGTCCATCAGCTAAGTGAGCAACTGACATCAGCTCTCAGTAATGGTAAAAATATTGAGCAGGTAAGGGCAAAGCAAGAGGCTGAGGTTTTACACATTAGGGAAAAAAATTTACAACTTCTCACTAATACAAAGTTAAAGATCTTAATGTGCTAAGACAGAGAGAACTAGATGATCTTTGTAGCAGACTCTAGAAAGAGCCAGTATACAGAGTGAACGTTAATGTAAACCATCATTTTTATACAGAAAATAAGAAAATTACTACCCATGTTGAATACAGGTTACAAGCTGAACGATCAAAGTGTTAGAACTGGTTGATGGGTTTTGCTGCAGCTGGTTTGTAAGCTTTTGTGATGTGGATCTGTCTCGCGTCGGGAGATGTTGTGTGGACAATCTTCAGACATAATTGGATAACCTAAATAAATATTCTTTGAGAACTTACACCATTCTTTGTCTAAAACTAGTATGTATGCTGAAGGGAAATCCTGGCCAGCTTGCAGTAAGNTTGTCCTTTTGAATATTTTAGCAGTGAATGAGTGTTTCTCACAAAAGCAACCTCCTTCCCATAGATTCGAGCACAAGAGCAATGCAGCTTTTAGATAGACCTGGGAAGACATTCCTACCAACACAATACTGTAGACAAAGTAGTGACTAATGACAAGACTGCTGTGGGTTGTTCTGAGAAGGAACGCTTTAAACTGGTTTAATTTCGTGCTTTAACTTGTAAACCTGGCATAGAAAAAGGAGCAAGACACTGGAGAAGTTTGATGACAAATCTAGGAGTCATGAGCAGTATGGAACAAGATTAGAAACACATCTAGGAAAAAAAATGAGCAGGTAAGTAGAAGTACAAGGATTTTAGAAGACAAAGCAAGCAATTGCTCAGTATGTTCTGCACTGAATGTGGCAAAGTGAAGGAAGAGTGGC
This sequence comes from Piaya cayana, assembly GCA_013389865.1. NCBI lineage: Eukaryota > Metazoa > Chordata > Aves > Cuculiformes > Coccyzidae > Piaya > Piaya cayana. Next base: position 65,709 of record WAAB01001999.1, read on the forward strand.
TTTGAGCCACAAATGCCATGCAACAAGACAAGGAAATGTACACGTAGGATATAACAGACATTTGAGCTGGAGAACCCGATTTGTTAAAAACATGGAACAATCAAGCAAAATAACTATGCAAAAAATAAAAGCAGTTTTAATTTTTAGTTCAAAGTGACTGGTGGAAAGTTGGGTTTTGGCAAATAAGCCTAATGAACAATGAATGATACTCCACTAGAGAGTGTTGACAGGCCATAGTTTCCAGCAGTGCTAATCCTTACAGCTATTTTGAAACAAATATGCTGAAGGGAGTAACGGGAAACAACAGCAGTGTGCAGCAGATGCTAAGTCTACCATTGCAGTCTCTGCAGCAAAAAAAATATCTTGTAAGTGAGGTCAATTATTACCTGTTGCAATTACAAAACAGCCTGTTACCCTTATACAGTGAAGGAAGAAACTATCTCTGATCAAAGCATAGAATAAGGATCAGATTCAACAGCAGCAGAAGGCAGTCACCTAGAATCTCTTCTATGTATCTGGCTGGCAGGACCTGTGACAGTACTCATTTGCTGAGCACACCTCATAGATTGGCTCCATTCTTCTGGTAAATGGGTTCACTGATTACAGTATTCATATGGGAAATGTGGGTTCAATTCTTTTCTCTCCCTAAGCATAAACAAACCTGCATCTTCCAGAAGAAAACTCCAACCATTATGCTAACAGGTATTCGGGAATAATGATCTTGCTCAGTCCTTCCTGTTGAAGCTTTGTATGGAATAATAAACATACATGAGGTCATAGAGGAAAATGATGTGTTAGCAAGACTTTAGCCAATGGTTATTGGACCCTCACAAGTCTATGCACATCTATTCATCCGTGGACATTTGTAGACATAATGTGGTATTTACTGGAGAAGTGAGTAGCCCTTGGGCTTCCTTACTTCCCAAAAACTCCCATTGCAAATAGAGAAGACATCCATGCTATTCCTTGCCTTTTTCCCCACCCTGTTTCTGTCAAATTTAGTTCTTATTCACAACATACAGAGTAGGATGGGTGGACCACTGAGAGATCCAAGCAGGAACAAACTTAAGGCTGGAAGACTCATAGAGTCACAGGTTCAAACCCTTTTTTCACAAAGCAGGAATACAAATTCAGATCTTCCATGGGCTGGATTAAGTCTTCTGGTCATTCATCAATGTGATACAAAGGAAAAAGTGGTTTTCCTTCAATATGCGTCATGGAATGGACACTGATACCAAACTCAAGAGAGACTCAGGGTTGGTCAAAGTGTGAAAACAGACCAAGGTTTAAGACACTCCTGTGTCTGCTCCAATTTCTAGAGGCTAGTTTGGATAACCTAGTTTTCTTTACACTTATACATACTTTTCTAGATCCAAGCTTTAGGACTCAATTGTCCTCATCTTAATCTGGCAATGATACAGTTGGGGTAGTACATTGTCTGGGTAGCAGTCATTTGAGACTAGGAATATTGGAATCATCCAGCATTGTGACCTGCTGTGAATTCAGGCCTAAAAGAAGGCTGTAGATCTAGTCCTGTACATATACCTCCTGTTGAAAATGGTCTAAGAGACAGAATAAAAATTCAGTAGTTATCAGTTAATTACTGAATTGCAAAAAAAAGGCAGTGCAGTTGAAAAATAACCCCACAAAACAAATGTATCCATCTCAACAGCTAAATTTACCTAATAATGCAGTTCAACTTTATTTATTTAAACTCATATTTGCACAACAGAATAATAATAAATGTTGTGAAGCATTTTTTTGTAAAGAATCAATCTCGCTATATTGTGTAAAAATTAAGGAAGTTGCAATAATGTGAGAATTTACAAAACATTGTATCTGCTGTTAAATATTTGCTGCGAAATGGTGACGAAGCCATTGTTTTTTATGTCAGTTCTATGTGTGGATAGGTAAAATGCAACTTAGTGAGCTTTTATTGTATTGCTTACTGATTCCAGTCGTATAATTTACAGGACTGGAGGATAAATTTGCATACATTTGTCTTATTACGTAAACCAAACAGAGATTTCTTGTAGATATCAAAAAAACCCTGTTTGAAATACATTCCTATGTCTGCCAAAAGGAGTTTTGTAATGTATTGCTAGATTACACTTGTCAGCAGTAAACAAAATTCAAGAAAACCCCTACAAATATGCATAAAAGAAATTTGAAGTTGTACTTTCTTGGTAATAATTACATTTTACTGTTCTGTGACCTTGTTGAAAGAAATTTTCTAAACAACCCATGCAGGGAGACCTATGCTGATGATCACTTTATCGAATGAGGACAGATGGCCCGAAATGCAAAATTGTCAGCAGGAAGAAAATGCAGGAGGACAGTGTATCTCTGTTGAGCAATACTGCAGCAAGAATATTTGACAATGGGTAAGGTAGATTTTTCCCCTTGGGCTTTGTAGGGTATAGTTGCAGGCCCCCTCTCCATGACATAATACCTTCTAGCACAAAGACAACAATAGGTGAGGTGACCTCATTCACTGCATTTTAAAAAAGGGGGAGAGAAAACCCTCAGATTGAAAAGAAGAATGAACCAGGATTTTTAACATTTATTCTGTTAATGCAGTGAAGTAAGAAGCTGGAACTACCTGCAAATTACACCACTTTAAGAAACACAAGGCTTCTCACAGCTGGTCAGACAACTACTCTAACTTCTACCTTCAGCTGTGGCCGATATCTGACGCCAACAAGGAGGGGAAAAAAAGCCCCATAATACATGTAAGTCAACTGAATGGAGGAAAACAATCAAACTTGACTGTTAGAGCCCAGAGCATGAGGCCAGTTTTCCCATATTTATCTGAGCCGACAGAGCTACATCAGCTGAGTCTAATATGACATTTTTGCACATTCAGCCCTTCCTGTTGAAGTCAGTGGGAATGTCGAGTACACATGAACTGCAATGATCATAAAATTAGTCAGACTTATTAAAAATCCATGCACAGCATTTAAAACTCCATGACGGTCTGTTGAAATACATCCCACAGACCAACTTGGGAAAACTGAATTAAAAAAAGCCAAAACAAAAAACCCCAAAACGCCGTTACCAACAAAAATCCAGTCCTTACAGATTCCAGTTGGATAATTGAAATTTTAAGCCTAGCCACAGCTACAGGGGGTATGAATGGCAAGCATGTGTAATGTGTAGAGAATAAGCACATGTAATGAGAGACAGAGGAGAGTCTGATGGCCTAAGTTGCAGTTTAAATAACATTTCTTTCAGCAACAGATCAGCATAAATAACCTCTGAGACATCCTGCCTTCTACCATTACCACATGCTGTCCCTCTTAAACGCTCGTGCAACTGTTTAGGGTTGTTTGCGAGTTATTTATAACCTAATGGGTTCCCTGACCCAATTCAAAAGTAGCCCTAAAAACACACAGCAGAAGGGAAAACAGAAATGGGATTAAAAGGCTTGATGTCCTGTGAGGTTTTTGTGCAGTTTAAGAATGTAGAACCTTATAGTGTTTTTGAATGGCCAAAATGTAGCTGAGACAATGCATCTGTTTTTGGTTGGCTAGCAAACACTGAGTGGACGACTAATAACATATGCTGTGCTCTTGCACTGGTCATTATGAAGATCTTCCATGGTGCTACTGTGTAGTGCAATCAGGCATCGTCAGTATGGGGTGTCAGACTGTACAGCATCTCTTTCTTCAATGGAAGTGTCAATCACCTTTTCAGGTAGTGCATTAGTTATTCAATGTACCATTATTTGATTGAATCTCTTTATTTACAAAAGATTGTTATAAAATATAGAGCAAAACAAGCTTACCTACGCAGCTGTAAGAGGCTAGCTCTATGGATGTATTAGCAGTTGCGTTAGCGTGTGGGACACTTCTGTTTCTTGAGGAGATTCCTGTAAAAGAAACATGTTTATCACCCATAGGCTCCTAAATAACCCAATACAAGAGATCACATGCACCAGCAAGGTGAATTTTTTGCTCTTCTTATAATAGTCTCCAAGATCTGTCAACACAAAGCAGTGGAATTTCCTTAAGAAAAACCTATAGGCGCTATTACGCATTAAAACGTGGTAGATAGCATCTTAGAAAACTGTATGCCCCAAAGCTTTGCTCCCTGTGTAGAACAAAGTCTCTAATTAGCATATTTATCCTTAGAACACCTTTATAAGCCAGGGAGGCAAATTTATGGTTGTTATACAGATAGGGAACTGACACAGGTTAAGGTTAGCTCCAAGAAAGACATTTCTTCCATTTAGGCAGGAAGTAAGTGCTCAAGTTTGCAAATCCTCTGTGTATTACTCCTTGCTGTGTGAGAAACTGTAAGAAGCTGTGTTTTGACTAATATCTTTATTAACTGGACTTATTTTTACATGGACTACCGAACTTCTGCTATTGACCAAAATAAGGCCACCTCATCACGGCCGAGGTGAGCATCTCAGCTCAGGTGATCGTCTGCTATCAAGTAAAGCCACTGAGGACCATGGATCAGCAGTTCAGAAGTCTCATGGAGCCCCTTCTACTCAGTATGTGTCAAGAATCACTGAACCATACTGACAACGTTGAGTGTAGGAGACATTGGTCATCTATGATTAAAAATCTGGTCAGAAGTGTTGAGAGAACTGTCACTGTCCCTTTTGTTTAATGTCTCACTGACTGCATAACTTTGCAGAAGTTGAGAGAGCTGGAGTCAATGTCTTTGTGCGCTAAATAAAATTCATACCCGCGTTTTCTAGTTCACATTACAAGATGTAATGTAAATATGCTATGGTCATGCACTGTAGGAACTATAGTTCTTGTACCTTGTGCTCCCAGACTATTCAGAGCTGAGTCCATGAGAGGTGTCTGGTACTGCCGCGTTCAGGGGAGTCTGCTTACGGAGAGTGTCATACCCCAGAGACATGGGAGATAGGTCAGTTTTAATATTCTCTCCCAGCAATTTCATCTCATTTTTCAAATGATTATTTTGTGCAAAACACATAAGCACTCACTAGAATGAAATAAGAGTTCCTCAATCTATTAAATGTGATAGAAAAAACTGTAAAAATTAAATTGTGATTCTGTTCATGGAAAAAAAGCTAAAGTTATATGACAACTCTATGCCACAAGTATTTTCACATTGCAATAAGGATCACACCAGCATAACTTAGTGGGAAAAATACACTTTTATGCTCATAGGATGGTGAGTAACTTGTTTTCCAGAAACATTTCTTAAGTTACTTGTACTTTTATGATACTCTTAACAACTTATGGAAACTTTACCATATTTGTAGAAATTTCCTATCTAGGAATATAAGTGTTATTGCAGCCTATGACTGAAAGAAGTAACTTTCAAAGAGCTAAGTAGGATATGATGAACAATCAAAATTCTAGCTGTTACTGACAGGAATGGAAACTCAAAGCACAGGCTAGATATCTTCTGTGAAGTGGAATACCTCAGGTGAAAGAATTAATTCTATTGTATTCTAAAATGAGGCTGCAAAATTTCATGCAATTCTCATTGTAAACATTTAAAACATGAATAATTCCAACTTAATGAAACTTTCCCAATTAGATTGGGTTTTTTTTCTGTAGGACATTCTGTTTTCAGCTAGAGCAATTTTTGAGCATTATTTTTTCTTTTTATCAAAAATATTGGTTTTCTTTGCACCTCAAAATACTGATCTTTACCACCACAGTGGAACTATAGATGACATCACATTTTCTGTCACTCCAAGGACTAGTCATTGTCATTTCCCATAACATGTAACAATGTGGAATTGCCATTAAGGTACGTTCCTAAGCAGGAAATTGAGAAATTACAGCAAATATTGTCTGAAAAGGAAGTTAGATTCTCAATAAGAAGTATTGGAAAGGAATTCTGGTGTGAGGGTCTGCAGTCACATTTCTAAATAAAAATACTCTGACCTTAGCAAAAATGATCTTATTTTTGTTATTTAAAGACAAAGCAAACCATCAAAATCTTTTCAGAGAAGTTTTAATAATGAATATGCATTTCTTTTCACGGAGATTTTCTATGAAAAAATAATTTGACCAACTCTCCACATATTTGAAAAAAAACAATAGAAAGATCAATGTTTGGGTTATTTCTAGACCTGTGTATATTAATACATTCAGTTCATAATTCCTCTGGCTGAAAAAAACTGATAAGAAATAGGCGAGTGAATATACTGAAGTAATAGAAGTAGATATTTCATCTGAAGTAAAATTTAAACATTGCATGGGATTGTCAAGTAACAAGATAGAAAGGACTGAGGCTTTTTTTTCCCAACCACAGAAAATGAGCTTTGCAGGTTTCTCAAGGTAAAATTAGTTATTGAATAAAGTGTTCTTTATTGAAGTGGGAGAGCGGATTATCACAAGACTGATATTTCTACAAATGAGATGCTTTGATGCCACTGTTGTTATGAAATGTTGCAATGCTCATGAAAGCTCTTACTTAACCCAGCCAGTCCTGTCTCTGAAAAGTCAGCACCGCAGCCAGAGTGCTGAAATAGCACAAGGAGGGCTCTGCTATTTACAGACGCAATGTAAAATGTGAGAGAACTTCTTAGGGACAGTCAAATTGAAGTTCAGCACACAGATTAAGCAATGCTGAAAACAAGGCCGCAACTATCAGGAGGGGAAGGGCAAAGTACAGACAGTCAAGAGTTCTTCCACAGGTGTCATTAATGTCTTTTTCCTTCACTGGTTGACAACATAAGATGGCAAGAAGCACAGCGGTGAAAGACATTTTCCGGAGCCCTTAAGAGGATACCTCTGAGCTCTCATGTAATTATTGATATTTACAAAGGGCACGAGGAGAAATTTTATAAAAATGCAGCAGAGATTTGGTCTGGGGACTTTATAAAGAGAGGTTAAATCTACAAAAGCAAATGAAGAAATGGAGAGTTTGACTGGTGATACCACTCTTACTTTCTCAGTCACAAGCTCACTTGATCCGATTAGCAACAAAGGACTGGAACAGCACAAACCCCACATCGAGATATGGTTTAGAAGCCACGGAGCTTTATGGAGTTTGTTTTCCTTTTTTTCAGGGAAAAAGAAAAGGAAAAGAACTCTGTAGACTTAATTAAATGAAACACAAACTTATTGTTCACTCTAACCTTTGTAGAGAGAGCTGCTTAAATAAACAGCCTAGACTCTGCTCCATATTTACTGATATTAACAGAATGGCTTCTTTCCAATAAGGTCTGTCTACACAAAACTACTGAAAGATGCCATGCCATCAATACTTTATGCCATAGAAGGAAACCTGAAATATAAATGTTTTGGGAAGCAGCCTTATTTGGCACAGAAACCCTTTCTATTATTTGGGAAAGTGTTGTGCAATGATAAGAAAGCTTTTGAGTTTCCCAGCATAACAATGAAAAGAAAAACTGCTTGATTTATAGACCAGATTTTACAGAGAATAACTAAAAATTCTTAAGACTGGTACTGTTTCAACATAAGTTGCATGCATCACTCAATAAATCAACTAAAAATACATGATGCTCCCAGGTATGTATTTGAAGACAATCTGCATGTACATCTTTACCATCTAGAGAGCCAAATCCAAACCTGCATGCAGTGAAAGAAACTGAAGTGTCATTAAATTCAGTGAGTGTGAATGTAATCCCTTTAGGGTTTATAGTCAACCTCTGTATTTTAACAGATATAAATTCACACTATCTACTGGTTAGAAATCACCTTTTCTCCTATATTTATTTACTATCTGATGATGATCAATTTTATATAGATGAAAAACAATGACCTAGAACCAGAAGATCTTTACCAGTTTAGATTTTCCTTGGGCTACTTGCAATAACTGCTAAAGCTGCAAACAAATAGAAAACAAGAAATACAAGATCAAGAAACTGATTAAATAGGGCAGTATGTTTGTATTTAAGCAGGCTCAGCAACCTCAGAGGAATAACTAAACAGATTCTCCCTTTGGGAAAAGTAGAGAAGTACACAGCCAATTCATGACAAGAGCCACAGGAGAGGGAAAGAGTTGAAATATCAAACATAAGAGCACTGCTCAGATTTAAAGGGCCATAAAACCATGAAGATTCTAAGGGGCTAACAGCATTATTAATAATCCTCAGGTAAAAAATTAATGATTAAGGTAATCATCAAAACAAAGTTCTGTGCAATGTGAAGAAGGTGGCTTAAAAGCAAGTCTTCAGGGATGTGAATGCAACTTTTCTAAATACAAGCAACATTTGAGCACAGTGCTCATATTAGCTAAAAAAAACCCCAAACCTTAATTAGAAGGCCTTAAAATTGCAGCACGTAGCCACTGCCTTATATACATATTTGTCTTTGAAAAATATTGCATGCATCTACTGAGAGGACAGTTTTCCCTCTGATCTGTATAACACAGAATATGAGGTCTGTACCATATGCCACAGATTTCTGAAAAGGGGAAAGACAGATCAGTGGAGTAAAACAATACTCTGTATACCCTCCCAGTCTTCAAATTCAGAAAACAGAATCTCCACTCAAACCAGTCATACCAGCAGCAACAAGCTCTGATGCCATGGAGGCTTTTCTGCTCCTCTTCTTGCAGATTTGTCAATCAAATACAGAGAAAGAACAGTTAGAAAAACAGGCAGATTAAAAAAACCCAAAACCATCCTAAAATCAAACTTATCAGAAATGTAAAAGCAGTTCTAAAGAAGATACAGATCTTTTGTTTATATAATTAAAGGTGGTTTTCAGGGTTTATTAATTTGAATTTTAGATATAAATGTTGATTTATCCTCTTTACCATGTAATTAAAAATTTATTCTCAGTAAAAATCTTGACAGCTATTTCAATAAAAATGTTGATGAAAAATGTCGATGAAAAATGTCATAACAGATTCCACAAGAAGAATTTTGGAAATATGGGAATTTTAATGTAAATATATTCATTTTTTAAAAAATATTCATACTGATTGTTTTGCAATAAACACATGGAAGTTTTTATTGCTTTTATTTTATTGGAAGAAGTTCAAACTCTTTCCAAATCTGAATCTATATTTGCATTTTTTTAAATTCAAGACAGCTGTCAGTTTTCATATAAACCCCCCCTCCTCTCCTGAGAATTTAACATTATTTTAGAGCATTGGGAAAGAATGAAAACATGTTTAATGTTTGATTAGGAACTCCACACTTTCTTCTTTTATCTGCCATGATGTTAAAAATCTAAATTTCCCAAATTTTGATGCTTTTGTGCTTGCTGTTTTTGTTAAAACCTTTGCATCACTGAAACAGCCAAAAATTCCAGTGAGGTCAATAGGAACTTTTCTTTAATGACATGAAGAATCAAATTTTTATAATGTCACAGGAGGAAAAAAAGAAACCCAAATCTCTTTATCATGGAGGTAAAATGAAAAAAAAATATTTTTGATTTTAAAATCTCTGCAATACTTACAGGAATACATGAATCAATGCAAAATTCAAATAAATGCAAATTAATGAAATTAAAAGAAATACCATTCTGTGTGGCACACAGACACACAAAAGAGGAGTTGTTTCTAAAGTGTCTAGCCATGTTATAAGGGTTATTTGAGAATATAATTCTCTGCAATAATACTGATTCTCCTGTTAATCTGTCGTGTTACATAACTATTCATAACACTGCCAAATTATTATAATAAATAAGCACAACAAATTAATACCCTGACTCAGTTTTGATGCTGCTGTACACCTGTCTTGTACTCACAGAGCAGACAAAAATGTGAATGCAAAGGAATAATGAATGAAGTGCAGTTTTATCCCTTACAACTGTAGTAACTAGTGACTGAATTTCTAGCAAACATATGTAAAATATATACTGAAGAACATGGAGCTGGGATTCCATTGCTTTTTAATTTCTTTTTTTTTTTTTCATAGTGGCAACATTATAGTTCTGAGTTTCCTAAAAGATTTGCATTTTATATATATAAATATATATATATTTTTTTAAATATATTTTGTGGAAAAGGAAAGGAAACCCATTTTCCACATTCTCAACGTATTATGCAAGTGACAGTGAGCTTCCTGACTGACTCTCATCTCTATCCGGGCATGGTAGATCTCAACAGACAGTTCTCTGGCAGTCGAGGCAACCATGAAGAGAACTTATGGTGCTGTCTGTGACTTCTTCTCTTTTCTATGCAGCACATGATCGGTATCTCAGAGAAATGCTACACAAGCTCAGAATCTCGATATAGCAGCGATCCGCACTTCTTGTTACATACACTTTTGCTGTCTTCCAGCGTTGTTTGCTATGGACCTCTGAAAAAACTTCTGAAGGGGTTTATCTGATGAGGATTTGCAGGGCAGTGAGGACTTCCTTATGTACACCAAAGGGTGCAAATGGTGGAGATACGTTTTTGTGTGCAGGTAATGTGCCAAAGGGAAAATGGGAAGGATTGATGAAAAGAGGTAGATAAACTCCCTCTACTGATTTCTGACTACGTAAGGAAGACAGTTCCTTCTCTACACATGAATGTGATGACACTAAGCTGGGTGGAAGTGTCGATCTGCTGGAGGGTAGGAAGGCCCTGCAAAGGGATCTGGACAGACTGGACCGCTGGGCAGAGTCCAATGGCATGAGGTTTAACACAGCCAAATGCCGAGTCCTGCACCTGGGGCACAACAACCCTATGCAGAGCTACAGACTGGGTGAGGTCTGTTTGGAGAGCTGCCAGGAGGAGAGGGACCTGGGGGTGTTGGTCGACAGCCGGCTGAACATGAGCCAGCAGTGTGCCCAGGTGGCCAAGAAGGCCAATGGCATCCTGGCTTGTATCAGAAACGGTGTGACCAGCAGGTCCAGGGAGGTTATTCTCCCTCTGTACTCGGCACTGGTGAGACCGCTCCTTGAATACTGTGTCCAGTTCTGGGCCCCTCAGCACAAGAAGGATGTTGACGCTCTGGAGAGTGTCCAGAGAAGAGCAACAAAACTGGTGAAGGGGCTCGAGAACAGGCCTTATGAGGAGCGGCTGAGAGAGCTGGGGCTGTTTAGCCTGGAGAAGAGGAGGCTGAGGGGAGACCTCATTGCTCTCTACAAATACCTGAAGGGAGGTTGTAGAGAGGAGGGAGCTGGCCTCTTCTCCCAGGTGTCAGGGGACAGGACAAGGGGGAATGGCCTCAAGCTCCGCCAGGGGAGGTTTAGGTTGGAGATTAGGAAGAAGTTTTTTACGGAAAGGGTCATTAGGCACTGGAATATGCTGCCCAGGGAGGTGGTTGATTCGCCTTCCCTGGAGGTGTTTAAGTTACGGGTGGACGGGGTCCTGAGGGACATGGTTTAGTGTTTTGTGGGAGTGGTTGGACTCGATGATCCAGTGGGTCTCTTCCAACCCGGTGATTCTGTGATTCTGTGATGTTTAAGTTACCCTAACAAAATTAAGTCCCTGATCTGGTAAAGATTTAAGCACATGTGTAACTTGACACACATGAGCAATCCTTTGGCAGACAAGCCTGTTAACATTCAACAAATGAAGCTTTTGCAGAGCACTTCATCTACAATGTATTCAAACTAAATTGAGAAATCTGAAAAAGGAAACAGCTGAGATATGAATATTTAAAACTTTGCTGCAGCAGTGGACATGTGTAATAACTTTTCAAAGAGATTTTCAGAGGATTTTTTTTTTAATACTGTACACACAGCACTTGTCCTAAATACATATTTACATGATGGACTGGAAAAGCTCTTTTAGAAACTGTTCTGGTCTTCTGGGTAAATAATGTTCCTTTTAAAAAATTATGAATATATATTTAACTGATAAACTAGAATGTCTCTATTAGGCACATCATAAACAATTTTTAACTGTCTAGTGAATATGTTTACTGCAGCACAATAAAGGGTCCAGATTATTTAACCGTCTGTAATTTATTTTTCAACTGCAGTTATTTTATAATTTTAAGCCCCCTCTCCAAACAAAATTTAAAAATTCTCCTCCCTTCTTTCCCCTAAGTACTGTCCCATATGAAGCTCAATAGGCATAAATGTGAAGGAAAACAAGATTTATTCTGTGAACAGTATTGTTGAAGCACTGTGTTCCATACCACACAACAATAATTTCTGTCTCTTAGACACATGAGTTTTAAAAACGTGTAATCCAAATTATTCTGTCAACAACACAGGTGACCTTGAGAACTAGAAAGAAGTTGAATAGTATTCCTCTCTGTCCCCCAAACAGAAAAATTAAAATCCCAGCTCACCGTGAAGAACCACTGAACCCACCTCTGTGAAGATCCATAATTTAGCACCAAGACAATGTTCATACTGTTCAGAGGAAAAGAAAACACTGAACTAACCACTCTGCTGTGATGTGTAAGAAACATGGCAAACCAGTACAGATACCAACCTTATCAGTAGGCATCTTTGGCCAGCATTCTTCCATGACTATTAACTACTTACAATGTAAACTTACAAATTACCTGTTTAGGTAAAGTTTACAGTTAAATCTTGTTTACTTTAAAAACATACACAGCAACATAACAGATAACACTGATCTTAATAACATGAAAGAGAAATAGAAGATAAGGAGAAGGAACAAAGAGAGTTATCCTTTATAGGACAAATTTCCAAAAGGGATCAGAGACAGGTATTTATGTACTCAAGATTTTTAAAGTCATCATATTTTAACAGAGTCCCAACCCCATTTAGACATCTACAAGAAAGCTAAGATTTTCAAAATGCTCCTTAGCCAAAAGCTCCCATAATTATATTTTATAGCCATATTCTCAAAAGCATTCAACATTCAACACTGGAAATCTGGACCCAGCTGTGATCAGTGACCTCTCTTGAAAACCTGTAGGGATCTGGGATGAAGAAGGCATATGGAACATTTAATTTAATTATTGGAATCTTAATTACCAAAAACATATTGATAAATTAGAGAGAGTTCAGAGAAGAAAAACAAAAATGGTCAGGGGATCAGAGGAGTTTACATGTGAGGGAAGATAAAAAGAACTATATATGTATGGATCATCTATGAGGTAATTAAGAAAGGATATATGTTAAGACCCTACAAGTCTTCTTAATCATGTGTAGAGGATGGGCAGGAAGAAAGTAAATGGCATATGAGGTTATAACTAGAGCTGCAAGTAAAGAAGAAAGAAAAATCATCTGGGTCTTCAGAAAAGTACCCTGGCAGCGAGGTCTTCTAGGCTATGAAACGTGGTCTGAGGGAGCAAAGTCCAGTTGCTAGGGTTGTGTGAAGGTTTACCTGTGGGATATAGCTCTGAATGCTCCAGAGAAGCCTGTTCACTTTCAAAATAGATGGTAATTTGTTGTTGTTGGCCTGAGTGGAAGACTTTCGAAATAGCTAAAGTTGCTTTGATGGGATTAATATGAACTCCTAGAGGGGTTAAAAAAATCTGTATAAAATTGAGCAAATTTTGGGCCCTATTCATGTCACATGCCAGGCAGTACACCACAAATTGGCAAATGTATTGAGTCGTAACAGAGACATACATCATTTTGAATTTAGGAAAAAAAGATGTGAGAACACTGAAAAATAAAACTGAGAAACCAGGACACTGGAGGTATTAACTGTGAGGAAAACACACATGTAAAAAACCTGGTAGTGGGCCAGGACCTTGAGGGGAGACTATTCAATTGAAGTTCTTCAAACCAAACCAGGAAATACTATTTAAGTGGCTGACATGTTGCGAAGGTACATCATGTTATTAGTTTAAAAAAAAGTAGGATTTTTGGCAGAAGAATAAAAAATGTACACAGAGGAAGTTTTGAAGAGAGATATGGTACTAGTCAATGTAGTTCAATGCCTTGAGATGCAGGAACGAGGCTTGACAGAAGTATGACACAAAAAACAGTGGCCAGTGCTTCCAACATTATTCTGCCAGGTCATAAAAAAAAGAACTCAAGTATTTACAACATTCTCTTATTTCATTGTTTTTCATTCCAGATGGTTAAATATTGCACGTAACCCTGTTGCTCTTATTACAATCTGCTGAATATTACCATTCAATCTGGACATATGAATGCCAAAGATACATGATTTAAGAAGAATTACCTAAATATCTTCCTGGACATGACATTATCAAGTGTTTAGATATTAAATATATCAAGAAACAAACCCATGTGAGAAAAAACATTGAGAATATGATTTCTAAAGTAAAAAAAGAGTTATTGAGTCATCATATTTACGAAATCTCACTCCTTTACTTAAAGGATTATAATGTATAGTATTGTTGTCCTGATCACAAAGGAAATACACACCAGATACTGAACACACATAGTGTTTCAGAACTATGGGAATTAAGAAGGATATCAAATTGTGATCCATGAGGTCAAGTAGGTGACCAGAATCCTGTCTCAGATGAGGTGGTAGAAGTTCATTTTTTCATAGCTGTGTGTAGAAATATACATGTATAGACAGCAGTTAATTAGTAAATACACCTAGGCTTATAATGCAGACAATCACTACCGACCTTGATTAGTAGCTGAAGGCAGTAAGGTGAAGTGAGCTCATCTGGGCTGCAGAGGGAGCAGCATCAGCCCTGTGCAAGTTCCTATGTCCCACTCCATCTCACACCACCATAGCTTCTGCCTCATTGTGAGCTGGGTGCATGGTCAGCTACACCAGCTGGCATGGGAGGAAAGTCTAGGTCTGGATATACCGTGATCCACAGTACTTGCCAACATACGGAATGTAAACAACCCTTATGACATTCTTAAGATGTTTGTATATTTGGGACCCGAAAGTCTTCCTTGAGCTACAGAAATCAGAGACAATCCTTCTCCTTGAAAGTCTTGTTTCTCTCACTGCCTCTGGCTTCACTTTGCAAATAAGAGGGCTATATCTACACATTTAGAAAAGGAAAGGAAAAGTTCATTCCTGCATCTAATGCTTAAAGACAAGGAGCTTCCAGAGGTGGCCTCCAAAAGGGCAGCACCCAAGGAGATCTTATATATCAGCCTTTCAGGCTCTCATCTTGCCACGGCATGGCATAGTGACCCTGCAGCAGAGGGTTGCCTGGGGGAACTACTGAGGTTCCACAGCTATGCTGGAGTTATGTACATGGCACTTGCAGTGTAGTGATAGCACCAGCTTTACTGGTATTCACTAAAAATGACTGCTAGCGTGAAGTCAGATTAATGTTGACATTACGTGTGCTCTACTTGGGAAGGAAAACCAGTCCATCTCAAATAGTTGAAATTCAGTGTCACATTCTTCTAAAAAGTGACTTTTTGCTGGAGAACTCTAACGTCATGCATTTTATTGAAGAGTGGACCCTCTTATCTGCTCTGGATCTTGCTTAAAAAGGAAAAAGTTTGGCAGGACTACTGACACAAGGAGCTAAAAGGGTCAGACAAAATAGGCTGATCAGAACAGTCTGGGGAATTTTAACAGTAAGTTTTCATTTAGCTCTTCATCCCCTACCTTGGCTAATTCTATAATCAATACAAATAAATTTTTCTCAGCAACACATAGTCCAAACCCATGGAACCAACTGCTGCAAGAGGTCGTAGAGTCGGATACCATAGTTAGATTTAAAAAAGGGCTGAATACATTTTATGGCCAAACAACATCTGTACAGCCATCCAAGCTAAGATAATGGTGATGAAATTTCATGCTTGAGTGTGTAAAATGATTGCTACATCACTCAGAAAGGATTTTTTTCTTCCCAGGTAGAGGATTACACAATTGAGAAGATGCATTATAGAGAGGTTGCTGAGCTTGGTTTTTTTTTTCCTTTCTCCAAAGAGTGGAAGATCAGCTCATAGACCTCACAGAACAATAACTTAGCTTTATACTTCTTCTCTTCTTAAATACAATGAAACTCTTAAATGAGGCCCTCATTTAAGGGCCTCCAAGTTTTTTTCTAATTCATCTCACTTGCAGATAAAATAACTGTAACAAATTTGAGCAGCTGCCAGGGTTACTAATTCACCCTCCTGACCTCAACAGGTGAGAGATAGTAAGCTTGTTTATAGGCATGGAGGGGCCTGTACCTGATATTTGATGCAACAGCTGGCTGCATTTCTCATGCAACTTGCATCTACTGTACATCTGGTGGCATTTAATTATAAAACAAAGCAAACAACGAAAAAAATTATCCTCTCTCAGTAGTCAGCAACCTAATGATAATTTTGATAATTCCTTCCTGTTTTCAGCAGCTCAAATTCATTTCTGGAACTTAATAAAGGAATCAATTAAGCAGGGTCATAATATATATCCAGTTAAAATGTCTGATTCCTTGCAGTAGGTTTAATTCACTGGGAGTAAGTAGGGGAGGAAACTGTGGGGTAGAATGACTGTTGAAACACTTAAAACCTCATTACTGCATATCCCCACTTCATCCTGAGAGCCCCTTGCCTGCCCATTATTGTCCTGCCTATACTTTCTGTGGGACTTTGAAAAGAAAAGGTTCAAAGAGCAAGACTTTCATGCTCCCTTTTCCATGTCAAACACTTTCAACTCCTGATTTCAAAGTGCCACTTGCTTGCTGTTCAAAGGCCTGTGGACATGTAGGGGGTGAGATAGGAGTAAAAGGTTGCACTACAAAGCCTGCTGCATTCAGAGCAATACCCAGACCAGAGATACAAGCTGTAATATAAACTCAAGTATCCATCAATAAAACTGCCAATATAAAAAAGGAGTGTTAAAAAAAATCTAAATGGCCTTTCCCTGCCCCCTCTTCTGCACTGATATTGTGTCGTTATTGGTTTGGATAAAAGCCTAATTGACAGTTTGAAGTGTATCTTTCCCCCCTGTTACAGTTATGACCAGGGGACGGCAGAAGCAGAAGAGAAGCCCAAGCCCCAAATAAGTTAGCTAAGAATACCTAAAGATGTTCCTACCAACATCTGAAAAACCTGCCTTGCTCTCATTGAGTATTCATCTATCTCCCCTTCTCTCTCAGTATCCTTTTCATCTGCCTGCCCACAAGATTTGGAACATCATTAATTGGTCCTCAGGGAGGCTGACAGGCCTGTGCTTTTATGACTCGATTCTTTGTATTGTACACATGTGGGCATCTCTCAGGAGATAAACAAAGGGAAAATGTGCTGAAAAGGGAGGGGGGGGGCAGGATTTGTATAGGACTAAATGCAGAACAAACCACCTCCTCAATTTACTGCTAATATCCCAAATTGCATGAATAAATCCACCCCCCTCCTCACATTTTCCCTCTTTCCCACATCTGCTTCTCTTAATCTGCTTTTCCTGATCGCTACAGGCTCATGTCTTCTGAGGAATTCCACCTCCCATTTGAAATCAAACAGTCTAACTCTTTTTTGCCCCCCCTTTTCCCTCCCCCTTGCCAACAAAAGAGTGAGGTGGTCTTATGGGAAGATAAAAAGAATAGTAGATCATAAGAACTAACCTGGAGCCAACACCTTGGTCTTTCGTCCCTTCAGCAGTTTCTAAACCCTAAGCACCTGCAGCTAATTCTCATGGCTTCTAGCCTCCGTCCTGGATTTGCTGAGAGTGAGAGACTTTCTGGCACAGCTTTCACTGCTTAGGAAAAATAAGCCTAACACACTCAGAGACACATCAATTCACAGGCATGCACCTGCACAAGCACATGCAGGCATTTCAGTGTCTGTGCATGCTTGTTCACATATGTGTTTTTGAAGAAAGCAGTCTGTGTTATAAAGTGGTAACCATAATTTTTAAACATGTATACTAGCAACCCTTACTGCTAACCAACAACATGCCAGAATTTCCGCTGAGTTTTTTGATTTACCAATTAAATAGGCATAGGACACTTTTTCACCAGAGCCAGACATTTGCAAAGGAATTCTGGACCAAGTCCTCTTGGCTTACAGCACATTTGATAGAAAGACAAGGATTTACCCTCTCTCAGTTCTAAATCCCACTGTGAATTTATGAATAAAATTCACAACTGGGAGGCAGATACATGAGTGCTTTTCTGTACATCTCAGTACATCCTAAAAATCTGGCCTTTAGTGTCCATGCTTAGAAACTAAACCAAATAGTCAGAGCAGGTCTTGGGAATCAAAATCTAGAATTTTCATTACACCTGCTTCCTCCCCTTTCTCCCTCAGGTTGTCTATATCTTGTAGTTAAGCAAGTCTACCAGACACGGAAGCACGTTTGAAACCTCTGCAGTGGAGGAGACTGAAAATACATCTTTCATGGCTGGGAGGAATGCTCTGACTCCTAAACCTTTGTTTAAAATGTGACACCTTATTGTACACTGAAGTTTTCAAAGATAGAAGTGATTGGTTTGAAGGAAAGGGCACAGGTAACTAAAGTACTGAGTACTGCCAAGAAAGGCATCTAAGAGAGAAATGGAATTTATCACACTTATCTTGAGCTTTCTTCTTTGTTATGACATGGATCTTCTTGCTCAAGATGTCAATTTTGGTGAATGATGTTCCAAGGCAACTAACATTTCCTTTCATGCAGGGACTATGTGTATGCTTTGAATGCATTTTGGAGGTTAGACCCGTATTTTGGAGTTAACAATATGTTGACGAGTGTATTGTAATGACACAAATCAGTTATTGATGCTAAGACTTCAGAACCTAGATCCTATAAGAATTTTTGAAGGTCTTAGCTATATAAAGCCACTTAGCTATATTTCTGACTCAGTTTAGAGAACTGAAAAATAGTAAAGCATTTACCTGTAATAAGCAATGCTTTAAAATTCTTAAAGAAAAAGAAAAAAAATCCCATTCGCAGCTTGATTTTATCTTTTAATCAACAAAGAACGTTTTTATTCATAACTTATGAATGTACAGTCAGCATTGGGGTACTATGTCTTGGTTTGTATTGTTTCAAGGAGGATTCTTTTACATGACACATGGCACTATTTAAATATATTAATTTCTTCCCAGGTGATAGACTGTGAAAGCAAATTTCTGCAAGCAAACTAGAGGGAAGACCACAGTGAGCATTCTACATATGTCAGTTCATGTTCTTCCAACCTTTTACTGAAGCACAAGATCTTCTACCTGGCTTTCACACGATACTCAGCAGCAGGAATTTCAGTGTGGGTTGTAAAACCTGCTTAAGAGCCTGTGTAATTTGCCTCATGTTGATTACCCTGTGTAGAACAGCTAATGGTACATGCGTTAATTAATCTATAGCTGCCTTGTCTCTCTGTGCTAATACGGTTGTAGTGGCTACATCTTTGAAAATCTTGAGATTATTGTTAATCATTACCAGTGACTTTGTGCACCTGGCTGAAACAGATATTTAAATAGCAAGCTAAGGTCTGATTTGATGCCATGGTGTAAAGACATTTGTACCAGGAAAAAGTCCTTGGAGAGGATTGTAAACCTGGAACAGCCACTGTTTTCACAGAATCACAGAATCACTAGGTTGGAAAAGACCCATAGGATCATCGAGTCCAACTGTTCCTATCAAACACTAAACCATGACCCTCAGCACTTGATCAACCTGTCTTTTTTAATGCTTCCAGTGTTGGTGAATCAACCACCTCCCTGGGCAGCCTGTTCCAGTGCCCAATGACCCTTTCTGTGAGAAATCTTTTTCTGAAGTCCATCCTGAACCCTCGTGGTGGAGCTTGAGGCCGTTCCCTCTTGTCCTGTCCCCTGTCACTTGGGAGAAGAGGTCAGCTCCCTCCTCTCTAAAACCTCCTTTCAGGTAGGTATGGAGAGCAATAAGGTCTCCTCTCAGNTGTCAACCAGCATACCCAAGTCCTTCTCCTCCAGACATCTTCTCCTAGTCTGTAGCACTGCACAGGGTTGTTGTGCCCCAAGTGCAGGACCTGGCATTTGGCCTTGTTAAACCTCATGCCATTGGTCTTTGTCCAGTGGTCCAGCCTGTTCAGATCCCTTTGCAGAGTCTCCTGACCCTCCAACAGTTTGACAATTCCACCAAGCTTAGTGTCATCTGCAAACTTGCTAAGTCATTGATGTCATTGATAAAGACATTGAACATGGTTGGATTCAGCACTGAGCTCTGCGGACCCCACTTGTGACTGGCCTCCAGCTGGATTTAACTCCATTTACCACCACTCTCTGGGCCCGGCCAGCCAACCAGTTTTCCACCCAGGAGAGTGTGCGCCTGTCCAGGCCAGAGGTTGACAGTTTCTGTAGCAGAATGCTGTGAGAAACTGTGTCAAAGGCTTTACTGAAGTCCAAGAAGACCACATCCACAGCCTTTCCCTCGTCCAGTAGACCAGCAGGTGGGTCACTTTGTTGTAGAAGGCAATCAGGTTAGTAGCCTGAACAGGCTGACCAAGGTCTTCAGCCTGAGAAGACCCTGCAGCTAGGCAGGGCAGATTTCAGTATAGGTGGAGGGGAGCTAAGAAAGACTGCAAGCTGCAAGATTTTAGTCCTGTATTATCCTCACTATACTGGCTTGAAAACTGAAGGGCAAAATGAAAGGCTCCACATGTTCATACAGTTATATGAAATAATCTTCCAATTAATTTCATCTAGTTTCCTTGGAAATGAGCTAAGCACCTCTACTAAGCAAGTTTTTCACAAAACAGAAGTTACAATTTAAACCTACTTATCCCTGGCAGCATCCCAGCTACGTATAACAGTATAAACACAGTGCAGCCAATGCCAATACCGAACCAAGACTGCGAGAAGCAGTGCTCCTCAGTGCTGCCATGTGGAGCAAAGCACGGCCACTCATATGGTCACAAACTGCTGGAATCATTTGCAGATCTAGACCCTCCTATTATGCCCATCAGAGGGATGCACTGATTTTCAGCACAGGGCTGGCTCCTCTGGGTTCTAATGCCACCCAGTACTTCTCTGTAGCTCATGACTCCTCTTTTTTTTTTTCCTCTNTTTTTTTTTTTTTTTTTTTTTGGTATGGTTTGAAGATTGTAGAAAAACTGGCAGAGATTAGGTGTGCACCCTGACTGTGCTTCTTGGTGGTGCATGTGTAGGCACCAGAAAACCGCAATAATGTGCCTTTATACATAACAAAGAGATCATTTAAATTCAGTTGCTTGGCCTCCAGTTCAAAAAATCAGTGTCCAGAGCCTGACATTCAGAGACTGTGTTCCACTTTACATGAATACAGGACAGATGGCATAGATTTTCCATTTAATGCTTAAGAATACATTGTTGCGCTAAAATAGTCAATTTTCAACTCCAGCTGAAAATATCCCTTTAGGGTTTCTCATTGTAGGGATAGTTAACATCAAAAATCAATTCTTTTGACATCCAGAGCTTTCTTTTGGAGAGGTTTATTTGCTCTACTAACCATTTTAAGCCACTGTGGCACCTTCTTCCTCCCCATAACTTCTGTGCTTAATATCTAGCTCATAAATACTATTAGACCTCAGTACCCTGTACATTGTGTCACCTTTTAAATTAATATAACATTTTGGCAGTCTCCTTGTTTGTGTTGGCGTTAAACCTCTTCTGTAGAATCCTGAGTGGTGACAGGAGATGAAGGGCTTTAGAGACTTAGGTCACATGGTACACATCTCCTCTTGTGTCCTTCCTCTTTCCCTCCAGTAGTGCAACTGTGGAGGGTTGTCCTCCCTTAGCCATCATACTGAAGGCACTTTCTTCAACCAACAGTGGTCATGAAAGAGGGACACGACTATGAGAGCACTGAGGTACTGGCACAGGTTGCTCAGGGAAGCTGTGGACGCCCCATCCCTGGAGGTGTTCAAGGCCAGGTTGGATGGGACCTTGGGCAGCCTAGTCTGGTGGGAGGTGTCCCTGCCCTTGGCAGGGGGGTTGGAACTAGATGATCTTTAAGGTATGATACCGTGACTCTAGTTCACAGGTCCATGTTGGCTGGAATATGCACAGAAAATTATCTAAAGGAAAAATAAGAAACCGAAATACTGATTTTGAGAAAGCTGGATGAATAAGAGCAGTTGTGGAATGTCACTCACAAGACAAAATACAGGCCACAGGTTTATTTGCAAGATGTCACATTGTACTAATAAGTCAGAGAAAATATAATGGATTACTTCCTTAAGGAAAGCTCCTTGATCTGAGGTCGGTGCTTACTTTGGAAGGGAAAACATGCTGGTAGCAATTCTAGTCTGCAGGTGTTTGAGCAATGACATCTTTTTGCTGCAAATTTCTCCGTTGCTCCGATTCTACTACTAGCCCGTTCATTAAGTTCAGTCCAATATTTTCTACTAAACTTGGTTTTCTATTGAGTTTTCTTTTTAAGGAGAAGCATCCAACTGGTGAAATCTTTTGGCAATTTTAAAGTAAATAAACAAGAACAAAAATATCTACAGCCACTTTTGTTTCCAGAAAATAATAAAAAATATTATAAGTATCAATTTGGATCTTCTGTATTCTAAATAAAAAAAATGTTATGAAGTGGAAGCTTGTTTACAAAACACTTTTTTTTTTTTAACATAAGTGAGATTTCAACATACTCCTTTCCAGAAGCAGCAGTTGTTCCCCAGAACCCCACTCTTACTTCAAACTCTAATATTCACTTCATCTGTAGATTTTCAATAACTTTTGCTTGTAACGGTAAACATATGGCTAGTTTTACTAGAGTCAATGCTAAATTGCTATAATACTCTGAAATTGGTGAGTCTTAGATGCTAAGAAATAATGCATCAAACAACAGATATCTTGATGCTCCCTGGACTGGCAGTATTTTCATTCAGGTGGAATATGAGCAGCAGAGAAAAATTCAGGCACCAGTTTGGAAGGATATGTTTTATACAGCAACTGATACAGTTAATCCTTTTTTTTTCTTGCCAAACGGTTCCAATAGTTACAAATAGCAGCTCAGTATCCATAGAACAATAAACTAAACATTTTTCTTCATCATTCTTAAATACATTACCATGATCTGCTTCCCTATTGCCCTCACTACCCTACTTTTTGGCTGAAGTCTCTTTAAGGTGGTGAAGTTACATCAGCAATTTTCCCTACTCTGAATTCACCACAGTCTTCCCTGATTTGTACCCCATGAAATCCTATTGCCCTCAGGGGGTTCTGCAAAGTGTAAGGCTGGGCAGAGTTTGATCCAGAATGTTAAATACTGGAGCATCAAAGTTATAGGTTTATTGCAATTATTACTGGTCCCCATTGGTTAACTACTTATGCTGAGTCTCAGCTACAGTTAAATTCTATGCTACAAGGTACATGGGGAAAAATAAAAGCACAAACAGCAAGTGAGTAGATTGATTTGAAATGAGCTTGATCCTATTTTTATGTCCCAGGGCACTGCAGAAGAGGAGGGATTTTCAAGGCTTCCCACAAAGTGACTTAAGAGCGGTATTTTGAGTTGTCCTAAAAAGCTGCAATGTAAATGGAGACAGCTCAGCTGATGATACATAAAAGGCTTATCTTTCTGGGTCCTAGAGGCTGCAGTGGATGCTGGAACCTCTGCAGGTCTCACAGCTGTACCTCTTTCACTGTTGCAGCTCTTCAGAAGGATAAGCACTTTCTCAGTCACTTGGGCATCTTCATCAAATCAGCACTAGCAGTTCTGATTCCTTCAGCACGCTTGGTAATTTGTTTCTGAAGTTTAAGGGGAAGATCTTGCTCATGTTTGAGTTAATTGTGTCAGGAGAAGAGCCTCATCTTAAATTGCCAAACTTTTGACTCAGGATTTTCACATCTAATCACTAATTTAATAATCTGATATTATATATAACTCACATTTCATTACCAATTCCCTCAGTTGTGCTCCAGATGTTAAGACAGAATTGAGAAAATCAAATCACACCCGATGATACTCTCAGATTATTTTTTTTTTGTGGCGTATGAGTCCAATATCACAACTACTATAAAAATTCTTCACTTTATTACTCAAAGATATTCATAACAGAAATGTGCAACACTTCTGAACTCAGGTACCTAATTGATCATCTGAAATAAAATGTTCGTGTGTGAAGAGATAATTTATAAAGATGGGCTAAACTGAAGAAAATAAAAACAACTGCTGACAACAGCAAGAATACAACTGTCTCTAAAGTCCTAAAGAGGCTTTTACATTTCAAGCTTCATAGAGTTTACCCTCAGTAGTATTTGGGATGAATGAGATGGTCTAACCCTGATAAGGAATACCTTGGATGCAGACTGCACTTCACAGGGATGAATATAGTTGTTCAACATAGTTCACGCTTTCCACAGAATTACCTTGAAGTTAAACACTATTATAAGAAATCAATCAATATGCAATGAAATTTAAAGTTTCAAACTTACTGACTGAGGGGGCAGAGGAATATGTACCAAAAAGAATGCTTATTTTAAATTACACCTTCTCGTGGCTCATGCTATCTATGAAAAAACAACGCAGTGTCCCTTACAGGTAGTCATATGTCTTACATAAATGGCTGCATGTGTGTTCCCTCCTAGACTTTCTGGCTGGAGAGGTGGATCTTCAACGCAATAAAAAATGTGTATGCCATGCATTTTCTTTCCTATAAGACTTTTTTTTTAAATAAATCAAATAGCTAGAGCTATGAAGTACTCCAAATTCAATCTCTTTTTTCTTTCTCTATGAAAAATCTGGGTTTTTTCAGTACCTAAAAAAATGAAATACATTTTATAATCAGTTCTACAGTAGTGAGTTTTCAGGGAAGAGAATTTCTAAATGAGTGTGAGAAGGTCCCCATCATACCACTTTCTGCATAACTTCTCAGTTTACCTCACACTGTCCTGAATTTATGATTACCAAAAATTAATTTTCTAATTTAGCAGTAAGATTAGTTTGTAGTAATAAATATCAAACAGAATGGCATGGAAAATATTTGTCCTGACAGTTATTACCAGCCAGCTTCTCAAGACTCTTTTACTGGCCAACAAAATAGTCTTCTCTTTTTATTGCATTCAGTAATCAGGATCTAGTCTGCCTCACAACAGTCAGCTGTTATTGTAACAAGTTACAGGAAAATTATAATGCTTCCTAAGCATTTCCACAGAAACAAATTTCATGTGGATGGGGGTGGACGGTAGGAGGAGAATAACCTTGGGAAAACCACAATTATAAACAGCTGCAGCATGCATTAAATGTAATTATGATTGATTCCTATAAATAATTCTTTGTGTAAATTTCCACTTAAGCTGGATTTGCTGTTCAGGTGCAAGGGACATTTCTGCATTAACTGATTATCTCTTTTTATTATTATTAAAAATACACATTTTTTATCTTGGGAGAGGAGATGGGAGATGAAGGCTTAATGTACCAGCATGAACTTCCGATAAACTAGACTCTCACAATTAATGGTTTGCTGTCCTGGGTGCAAAGAAATTGTTGTGTCTGAAGTACAAAGAAGGATTAAATTGAAAAAAAAAAAGGCACAACATCCAGAGCTATTGTCAGCAAAACCTCATAATACTGCTTCAACAAGATAATAAACATATAATGGGAGAGCATCTGATCAACCCCTATGGAACAGCTGACTATATTCATAGGACTTGACATTGGTTCTGTTTAATGGAGAAGGTGCTGAGCACCCAGGTTTCTACTATGCTAATTGCATGGTCATTTGAAAATCAATACAATACATTGCTCACAAAAGAAAATCTTGACTGACTCTTTACACTTCCTACAGCAAAAATATCATTAAATCATGCTCATTAATTCATTTGACTAATTTAACAATTCAAATTTCATTCATTCTCATTAAAGGTTTAACAACTGCCTATTACATGAACGTTCAACAGTGTTAATGACAGGAAAGATCACATAAAAAAAANTCTTTACACTTCCTACAGCAAAAATATCATTAAATCATGCTCATTAATTCATTTGACTAATTTAACAATTCAAATTTCATTCATTCTCATTAAAGGTTTAACAACTGCCTATTACATGAACGTTCAACAGTGTTAATGACAGGAAAGATCACATAAAAAAAAGGTTTCCTTTGGAAGCTTTATGTATCACATTCCTGATCCCATTCAAATTAATTACAGCCAGCCACTTACTTCAGTGAGATAAGACAAGGGCTGTGTATAGGCCTTAGTACATCTATGTGCTCTTAGTTCTCATCAGTTGTGTGGGAGTTACTGAGAGCTGCTCAGCACTTTGAAAAAACAGATCTTAAAGCAACTGTCTTGGTACAGCTGCAACATTGCTATACCAGAGCTGACCTTCCACTGAAACAGGAGGGTCTAGCCTCATAGTCAGTCAGATATCTAGTCGAGCTCTTAATTACATTTAAAAGCATTTCTCTTTTAAAGATCACAGAAGACAGTGAGTGGCACATACTAAAAGCTAAGCAGCTACTTAACTGACATGATGATCCTAGGCTATATTTCTAGCCCATGTGCCTCCTTAACAATATAGATTTCTGTTTGACCTTTCTTTCCAGATGGGATGTATCCTTAATTTTTTTTAATGGAATGTATGTATACTGCAAAATCTATCAACATTTGTAAGAAAGAAATGGAAATATAGTAACTTACTTTTCTCATAGATGCTTCTAAAGGTGTTCAAGTTTCAATATTTTTCACTTACTTGACATCTTTCATCCTGCCTTTTTTTTCTGTACAACTGTAGAACACTTATAGCTAAGCAAGCATTCTCTGTATGCAGTAGGGATGGGCTAGAGGTGAATATCTTTTAAGTCNAGTGTCCCTTACAGGTAGTCATATGTCTTACATAAATGGCTGCATGTGTGTTCCCTCCTAGACTTTCTGGCTGGAGAGGTGGATCTTCAACGCAATAAAAAATGTGTATGCCATGCATTTTCTTTCCTATAAGACTTTTTTTTTAAATAAATCAAATAGCTAGAGCTATGAAGTACTCCAAATTCAATCTCTTTTTTCTTTCTCTATGAAAAATCTGGGTTTTTTCAGTACCTAAAAAAATGAAATACATTTTATAATCAGTTCTACAGTAGTGAGTTTCCAGGGAAGAGAATTTCTAAATGAGTGTGAGAAGGTCCCCATCATACCACTTTCTGCATAACTTCTCAGTTTACCTCACACTGTCCTGAATTTATGATTACCAAAAATTAATTTTCTAATTTAGCAGTAAGATTAGTTTGTAGTAATAAATATCAAACAGAATGGCATGGAAAATATTTGTCCTGACAGTTATTACCAGCCAGCTTCTCAAGACTCTTTTACTGGCCAACAAAATAGTCTTCTCTTTTTATTGCATTCAGTAATCAGGATCTAGTCTGCCTCACAACAGTCAGCTGTTATTGTAACAAGTTACAGGAAAATTATAATGCTTCCTAAGCATTTCCACAGAAACAAATTTCATGTGGATGGGGGTGGACGGTAGGAGGAGAATAACCTTGGGAAAACCACAATTATAAATAGCTGCAGCATGCATTAAATGTAATTATGATTGATTCCTATAAATAATTCTTTGTGTAAATTTCCACTTAAGCTGGATTTGCTGTTCAGGTGCAAGGGACATTTCTGCATTAACTGATTATCTCTTTTTATTATTATTAAAAATACACATTTTTTATCTTGGGAGAGGAGATGGGAGATGAAGGCTTAATGTACCAGCATGAACTTCTGATAAACTAGACTCTCACAATTAATGGTTTGCTGTCCTGGGTGCAAAGAAATTGTTGTGTCTGAAGTACAAAGAAGGATTAAATTGAAAAAAAAAAAGGCACAACATCCAGAGCTATTGTCAGCAAAACCTCATAATACTGCTTCAACAAGATAATAAACATATAATGGGAGAGCATCTGATCAACCCCTATGGAACAGCTGACTATATTCATAGGACTTGACATTGGTTCTGTTTAATGGAGAAGGTGCTGAGCACCCAGGTTTCTACTATGCTAATTGCATGGTCATTTGAAAATCAATACAATACATTGCTCACAAAAGAAAATCTTGACTGACTCTTTACACTTCCTACAGCAAAAATATCATTAAATCATGCTCATTAATTCATTTGACTAATTTAACAATTCAAATTTCATTCATTCTCATTAAAGGTTTAACAACTGCCTATTACATGAACGTTCAACAGTGTTAATGACAGGAAAGATCACATAAAAAAAAGGTTTCCTTTGGAAGCTTTATGTATCACATTCCTGATCCCATTCAAATTAATTACAGCCAGCCACTTACTTCAGTGAGATAAGACAAGGGCTGTGTATAGGCCTTAGTACATCTATGTGCTCTTAGTTCTCATCAGTTGTGTGGGAGTTACTAAGAGCTGCTCAGCACTTTGAAAAAACAGATCTTAAAGCAACTGTCTTGGTACAGCTGCAACATTGCTATACCAGAGCTGACCTTCCACTGAAACAGGAGGGTCTAGCCTCATAGTCAGTCAGATATCTAGTCGAGCTCTTAATTACATTTAAAAGCATTTCTCTTTTAAAGATCACAGAAGACAGTGAGTGGCACATACTAAAAGCTAAGCAGCTACTTAACTGACATGATGATCCTAGGCTATATTTCTAGCCCATGTGCCTCCTTAACAATA
Organism: Piaya cayana; assembly: GCA_013389865.1. Lineage (NCBI taxonomy): Eukaryota > Metazoa > Chordata > Aves > Cuculiformes > Coccyzidae > Piaya > Piaya cayana. The sequence goes on from WAAB01001999.1 coordinate 93,966, forward strand.
TAGATTTCTGTTTGACCTTTCTTTCCAGATGGGATGTATCCTTAATTTTTTTTAATGGAATGTATGTATACTGCAAAATCTATCAACATTTGTAAGAAAGAAATGGAAATATAGTAACTTACTTTTCTCATAGATGCTTCTAAAGGTGTTCAAGTTTCAATATTTTTCACTTACTTGACATCTTTCATCCTGCCTTTTTTTTCTGTACAACTGTAGAACACTTATAGCTAAGCAAGCATTCTCTGTATGCAGTAGGGATGGGCTAGAGGTGAATATCTTTTAAGTCCAGCTTTAAAATGTCATTTGGGTGATTTGTTCATATTTGCACACTTAAGTATCAAAGACAGAAGTGAATTCAGAGCTGTGCTCTACCTGTGCTTTAACATAGAGAATTTTTTTCTTTAAAAAATGGTGCTTAGAGCACCTTCAAAGCAGAGTTGAAACAATGCAGATTTTCTGGGATTAGTTCTATGGATGTATTTTCCCATTTCCATCTCCTTTGCATGGTTGTGTGATTAACTTAATTTCATATTTAAAAATTGCTTTATTTCCCTGTATAATATTGGAGGAACTACAAATGAGACAGTTTACACCTTACATGAGTTAGGTTATTTCTACAGGCTTTTGTGGAATGGTTGGTAGTTCAGAAGGTTTAAGCTCCGCATGGGAGAAAGAAAGCATTGTTTGCTCCAAATTTAAAAAGTTCTGCTGCTGTTCAAATTGCATTTACTATATAACATAGAGAAATGCTGTTAAGATTCCATAGAATACCAATAATTTGCTTGCAAGCTTTTCAAACAACAACAAAAAAAATAAAGCTAACACATATTTAACCCCCTCAGGCTAAATTTTAAAGCCATGCCTCTAAAACGGCACCACAATCTTTTGTGAATACAGTTTTGCACACTTGACCTGCATTTGGGTATAGAAATCAGGTGCAATACAACATATATAGACTCAGAAGATCTGTCTATCCTTTTGACCATAAAGACATTCTTTTATTATTCTTTTCCCTTATGACTCGATTTAAAGAGGGTTTTTCAAAGCCTCCATCACCCTTTCAAAATAAATGCACAAAATAAAAACCAACAGGGGCTATATATTTCCTGAAAAAAACCATCTTTACATCAACCAAGCAAATATACATTAGTAAGAAAGAAACACATTAAGACTCATTTTGCTCTTTCCTGTGCCAGGTTGCTTCTTTTGTACTATATATCAGAATGAAAGTAATTCAGCTCTCAAAACAAAATATTAAAGAACAAAATATGACTGTGATGTGCTTCTGCAGAATACAGTCAAATTTCCATAAAATGTCTGCAGGGTTTTGCACATTAGAATTTCTGTTACTAAAAATGTTTATGGAAATAGGTCATTATGCACATTACTAATAGAGAGCAATTTGTTGCTTTTAAAGGAGCTTTTATACTAATAGATGTGAATAAACACGTTTATCAGACATCCTAAATATAAACAATGTATATACTGATGAGCACAGTACTCCTCATACACGTAGTAGACATGGATTAAAGAAGTTGCTCATTTGAGGCCCAGTTCTGCTTTCTTCTGGAGCCTAGAGGATTTTTTAAAACTGTTTATTATATTAATAGGTGATGAATGGTGTTTTGTCTGTGGAAATGGGCTAATGGATGGTACTACGGAATGCAATGCCTGAATCCTACCTTCTTCCACATAACTTGCCCAGACCCAATAAGGCTCTCTCCATGTTTAGTGAAAGTGAAAGCAAGCATAAGGATGACCAAACAGACCCCTCTTCTCCATCCAGAGCTTCAGAGTCCAGTCCAGTAAACCCTATCCCCTGAAAGGCATTCTCAGTCTTTGGAAAGCAGCCTTGTATGATGCAAAGAAGATTTTCAAATTGATGGTAGCAAATTGTGCCAATATGGTATCAGAACTGCACTTGAAGCAATAAATATCCCATTGTCAGCACTTAGAAATAACACAAAAAGTGGCAAAATCTATTGTAATTTTACTTGGCTTCTGAGGAACAAAAACTATACAACCGAGTTATTACACTGTGTAGTTCATGACAGAATGGGAAGCAACAAGATACCAGCTTAAAACTACTAGACTCACTGAGTAACATCATGCAATATATTTACATAGCAGCCAGCATCAATTCTCTTAAAAATCCCACTTAAACAACAGATTAGGTCACCTAGAAAGTGCAAATGAAATGAGCTGTTTTAGGAAGATATGTTGATTCTTGTGGTCCTTTGCTTGGTTGTCAGTAAAAGTGAGGAAAATGTAAAACATCTATCCAATTATTTCAGTTAATATACAAGCATTAGGCATTCAAATTCCTAATTAAGAGACAACATGCCCTGTCAGGCATCTGCATGGGCTATTGAACATTGCCTAGATTGTTCCATAATTATCCTGGCTTAATAGCTCTAAAAATGTAAGCAATGTGCATCCATTGAGGAAATGCACTGCTTATCACATGAGGAGGAACAGCACACATAACATGCTCTGCTACCATGTATTTGTGCTGCAGGTTTTTAGTGGAACATGGTTTAATTAACTGTGGGTAGCCTTGGCTTAGTAGCTGGCTTCTGTTGGCAAGGAGGAAATGTAGATCTCATATCAAAATATATTTCCATGACCAGTTTTAAACTTATAAAACTCAATTGCTGGACTCCAATGTCAGTTAAGCACCAAGAACAATGTACAAAAATATGTATTAGTACCGGCTTCATCATGTTGTATTTCAAGCCTCATTTATCAAATCTTCCATTTCCCAGTCCCTCCGCACCAAAAAATAACCAAGCAAAACAAACTCACAACAATTGGCATCCTCTAGGGCAGTCATGTTGTCAAGGAAACAGATTTTTACCATCTTCTATGATTTGCATTGTTAGTAAATTTGCTATGATTTTCTTCTTTTCAAGGTTGATGCTTATGTTCAAGATCTGATCAACGTTTCCTTGAATACTGCAACCATTGCATCAAAATGTCTATTCTTTCATATTCTCTGTTAAGGTTGGGCAAATCAAGGATGTATTCTCTTATGAAACTGTGAGGAACACAAAAATTAAATATTTTATCTGCCTGAAGTGGGTTTCTTCTGCTTTTTAACAAATATGGTTTGTTTTTGAAAGTAATACAAGCTGTTTTATCATCTTTATACACTTTCTACGTCTCTTCCCTTTTTCTTTTCTTTTAATAGAATGAAAGGGGAACAAGCAAATAATTAAGAAAAGGCTTTTTTTAAAAAGTAAGTTGAAATGTGAAGAAATTTGTAGAATAACTGAAACTGTGCAAACAAAATAGATGTTTTCAGCAACTTTTTTGTTTCAGCTAAAACACTAACTCTAAGTTAAAAACTCAAATGTTTCTGTTCAACTTTACCATTAAGGCACCTGTACAAGCAGATTTCATGGGACACAGTTTCTTCAAACCTGTTTGATTCCACTAGACACAAAACTATAATGTGTAAGTATGGCAGCCTCAGGATATTTCACACAACAGAGTAAGGGAGCTACCCCTCAACATTTCTCTTGAGACTATCAGAAAGGGTTGAAGCAGTTCTCTGGTTTCCCTGTAGAGAAGCATGATATAAATAAATAACACAAATAAACTTATATTCTCACCTTGGACTTACCCAGCAGAGTTGAGTTGATTCAACTGGCTTTAGATAGACAGTAGATAGATATAGATAGTTAATTTGAGGACTTTTGTTCTGTTTTAGTAGATCATTCAAAGTCTTATCTGCTTACTAATATGCAGTCATATAAAGATGTCAGGGGAAGCTCAAAATTATTCCAAAATCAGCAAAAATGGAACAGTAAAATAGTTAACAAGCACGGGAATTTATTATATTTAGTAGTAAAGAAGTTTGTAAATTAGGTTCCATTAAAAGAATGCTTACCTGTGCTGCTGTTTGGAAGTACAAAGTCTATCTTGTTAAGTATTCACATTTACTGATTCATTGTTTATAAAATCAGGTGCTTCTAAGACAAAAGATATTTTTTACAGTACATAATTCTGAAATGAAAGAGAGAAATATAAATCATTTTACTAGAGATCATCTGCATGTGCAGTTGTGAAAAAGACTTTAAGAAAAAAGAATCTGTTATAATTTGTACTTTGGAAAGCATATATAAAATATCTTCAGGCACCTTAAATTTAGATTATTTACCAGAAAAAAAATCAATTATTTTCTCAACATGAAGGGCAAAACAACCTGTTGTAGCCACTGAAGAGTTTCTATACTGCATACTTTCCAAAACATCTATTCTTCCAATAAGTACATGTTCTATGTTTAGATTTATTAAAAGAATTGAAAAGAGTATGAAGTAGTGTGCCTTTTTTTTCAAGGGGTGAAGATGCTAGCAAATAAGATAGGACACCAGGGGCATCTTCCTACCTTCTTCACATCTTCATACTTTCTATCTCCTTGTCCTACACTAATAAAAGCAAATTGCTTAAATGTTTAGATAAAACCTACTCACCTTCTAGAAGTTTCAATTAATTTAGTGGGTATGACTCCTTCATAATTAAATGTAAATTCATATGCCTATAGCTTGTTGATTACAACTCATTTATTGTACTTCACTCCCCTGAAAAAGAGCTGTGTGTAGCGTGCCACCCACAACCCAAGTACTAGTGAAAATCAAGCTACTTTCCTGATGAACACAATCAAGCCCATTTTGGGGAGTGACATAAAATATTTCCTTTTCTTTCAGGCAAAGATATTTTAAATCCCACCTGATATTATATTGTATATGATCTATATGATCTTTTAGGAGTGTACCATTATCCTTTTCCAAAATACATTGTAGCATTTGGCTACATTGATACAGGCTCTGAGTCTGATCTTCATATTCATCAGGTTATCATAATAGTGATGTTCCAGAATCGTGTTATTGTTCTCTAGATAATTTTTTTTTTTTGACTAGTCTGAAATTATCCAATATTTCTAGCCACCAAAAAATGTTTTGAATGCAACATCTACATCAAGTGGTAGTGGAACTATTTCATGGAAGAGAACCTGTTACTGTAACTCACACCTCCAATCTCCTCACACAGGCTGGACTGTTAAAACATGTTTCTCACATTGTTCTTCCTTGCTGATGACAGAAAATAACCTTGACCAGGTATGTTCTGCCCTAAGTTGCAAAAGATCAAAAGTAGAAGAGAATGAGGACCTAGGAAGAAAACCTCATAGTTCTCTGTTCCTTCAACTCAGGCCTTAGGTGCATGATGGTCTCTAAAAGTGAAAAATGCTGCCCTAAATTACTTATGTGTAAGACTGAAAAGGGTTTTGGCTTAGAAATCTGAAATAAAAATCATTTCCATTGCAGTCTCCTTCATGTCTTCTCTTATACTGGTAAGTTATGTTGAAGCTGCCACTTAAATCTACAAATGCACTTTTTTCAACTTCCATGGCTTCATCATACCTCAATATGTTCAAGACATATTAACCCAGCCAACTTCATTGTAGGTTGCAGGCCTGTTAGCTTTTTTTTTGCTATTTAATTACCAAATACAGCAATGTTTGATTTAGGTATTTTCTGTGAAAAAAAAAATCAAAGGGAGGGGGCTACAAATTTTTATTCAGCCCAATCACTCATTTTGTCAGGTATCTGGTGGTTCTGTTTATTGCAGACAATTGAGACACAGAACCTCATACGTACACTAAATTTAAGCCAACACTTTAAGTGCATGATTATTCAGACTTGTGTGTGATGGAAATTAGGGTAAGAATGCAAAAAAGAGGTATCATGCCCCATTCTTCCAAATATTTCCTTCTACAAGTCTTCTGCCTTTGTATTCTACCTGAAAAACATGGTTGATTGCATTATTTTCTCTCTTCTACCTTCGATCTATTAGCATAAATATTAAACCCTAACATCAGGACTATAAATTCTTACATATTAGAACAAGAGATCTGGACCAAAGTTAGTTGTTTTTTTTTCCTGCTACAGTAAAGAGAAATAAGTGTATAGTTATTTCATTATGATCAGCTTCATTCTAGTATCCTCATAAATAAGATATTTCTAAGACAGGTGGATACTTATTGTATCTTTAAGATATAACCAGCCTTTCCCAACCAGACTGTTTAATGTCTTTCTCAGATGCCTGTTGTCCCTTGATTGATTATTGCACATTCGTTACCTTAGCAAACATGATCATATCCAAGAAGAGTGTCATGGCAAAGAGCACTCTGCCAGTCTTATTCTGCCCTTATGGTACATGTCTTCATTGTCAGCTGTTTCATAGCTAACCTTATCTTAATTAGTAACTATGAGCAACTATGAGTTACTAGAGTAACTACTATAGAGTTTATATCTTTTCTTCTTTTACAGAGGAAGAATAGAGTAGGGAAGGGGCAACACAAGCAAAAATGCTCTCTGGATTTCTAATGGAAATGTGAAATCTGTGGGATCCCCATGAAACCTTTGTGTAAAAGTCCTTTTCTGTTTTTAAAGAAAGCTTCAGATGAAGACTCATATTTGCATAAACAAAGAGGCATTCAAATACATAAATTACTGGAGTGACAGACAAAGACACTTTCTAGCACTCTGACACAGGAAGGTGCCATCAAGTAGAGTGGGAAGCAAGTTTGCAAAAGAACGGCTGTCTGTCTCTCAGCATCTAAACTATTCCTAAGGAGATTGCAGAAATACCAGCAGCAGAAATGATAAGTTTTCTGTGTCTGCTAATAAAGAGCAGAATATCAAAGCTTGTATTTTTTTAAAAGAACATCCCTTACAACGTGTCTATCCTATAGCTTGCTCTTTACTCGTATGCTAAGCAAGGCAGACCACACAATAGAGACAACATGTGGAAGGCATGTGAGGTGAATCCAGGATGCCTGTGAATTTTAGAAAGTCACCTAGGTCTTAGTGGGAGTTCTGGAAAACATAACATTGGTGTGCAGTGTGCAAATTACTTCAGCTCTGGTAACTCCATAATGCAGAAGATGTTCATTTATTCTCCTTTATGCCGATGTTGACCCCCGCATTTCTGTGGGGATTTGTCAACTCAGTCACACTCACCAGAGCTGGAGGCAAGGCTCATGCCCAGATCTGGACAACTGCTGTGGGCTGTGACTGCCCAGACATGGCACTTGTCCAATTCAAAATAAAACATGAACTTCGGGTGGGTGGAAACTGCTCTTAATTCCAAGACTGAGATGCTCCAGGGGAGTTTGAAATTAAGCAAAACACATCTGCCCATCCCTCATTATTGTTGCTGTCATTGTTGTTATAACCTTTCATTACACTAATCCACATTTTTGTTCCACATTGTGAGTATGGAAGAGGCTGGAAATAGTCATTAAAATGTGATAATGTTTAAAATTCTAGCACATTAACACTGACATTTTGCCTTCCAAACAATCTCAGGTAATGAAGGTCAACACAAGCGAACAGTCTGTCTGTGGCCCTTCGTTACAGCCTTTCTGTGCTTGGACTTCACAGCAGGGAACTTGCAGGCAGAGTGTTTTCCTCTGTGCAGCTTCTCTCTGAGTACTTGCTGCAGCTGTCTTCAGCATATGGTAGAATATGAAGATATTTTCTGGGGTCCACTGCCTCAATAACTGTTTAATGATTAATTACTGCAGGCTGGTGTCAGGGTGAGATATTCAAGGCTTCAGGCGAAAGTCTAAACTATGGAAAATGACAGCAGGCAGGATTTTGCCAAAAAGAGTAACTTTGCACTGCTGCTTCTAATGACTTGCACTGCCTTTTAATTCATTTGTAAACATTAAGACGGTAAAAGATTGATATTATCAGCAATAAATGCCAACAATAGCAAGATTTTTTTCCCAGAGAGACTCTTAGGCTGTTTGGTTGTATTAAGAAGATGTTGTAACTAGATTTCACAGAACAAAGTAGGAAATACTGTGCTATCTTTCCCTAGACCATCTCCAAGCAGCCTCCAGCCACCACTATGAGGAAGATAAATTCTCTCAGAGACAAGGAGTCCAAGAACTGTGGGAGCCATGAGAATAAGGAACTGAACCTGGAGGTCCTAATTTGGTAGTGGCTAATGGTCTCTTTGGTAGTCACACTTCTTTCTGGGCGAGATCTGGAGCTATCCTCAACCCTGCAGAGAGCTTGTGGATGACAGACAGCCCCTTACTGGGCAGAGTGGTGCTTTCTCCCCATGAGCTCTGCCATCCACAGCTACAATAAGGGACCTGGGATGTAGCCCTATGGTCTACAAGGATAATCTTGGGGCACAACAACCCTATGCAGAGCTACAGACTAGGAGAAGTCTGTCTAGAAAACTACCTGGAGGAGACGGACCTGGGGGTGTTGGTTGACAGCTGACTGAACATGAGCCAGCAGTGTGCCCAGGTGGCCAATGGCATCTTGGCTTGTATCAGAAACAGCATGACCAGCAGGTCCAGGGAGGTTATTCTCCCTCTGTACTCAGCACTGGTGNCACAGAAAGTGTCATTGGGCACTGGAACAGGCTGCCCAGGGACGTTGTTGATTCACCTTCCCTGGAGGTGGTTAATGCACAGGAGGACGAGGTGCTGAGGGTCATGGTTTAGTGTTTGATAGGAATAGTTGTACTCGATGATCCGGTGGGTTTCTTCCAACCTGGTCATTCTATGATTCTATGATATGATTCCATACAGGGAGATAGAAAGCTACCTCTGCTTACCTTGTGGTTCTGCACTGTGCACATCAGAGGAGAGTCTGTGGTCCCTTGAGCTTCAACCTTGTGATCACCATCCTTCCCCTCCAGTCACATCAGCCTCAAATTGACCTAATGAGGACATAAGGAATCAAAGTTGTTTTAAGGTTTTCGTTCAGTTTTTTAGAAATGCGTCTTAAAACTAGTAGTTTGCTTTCATGACTAGAAACTATCCATGAAATAGAATTATCTGTCACCTACAAAAATAAAAATGGCATGTGTGCCTTAAAAACCTTAGGCTTATTTTCTTCAGATTGACCTTCATCAGAAATGCAAAATTACTGTAAATGATGCAATTCACATTTAGTGTCATGTCACAACTTCTTTATGATCATGCCAATGACTCTACAGAGCAACAAAGAATTTGACTTTTCATCTCAAGTGCCTTTGTCTTTGATAAAAGTATGAAAAACACTTACTTTGAAGGCAGAGCGTTTCATAGTGTGTAGCTTGGGATTCTGTCTTTCTTGTGCTGTGCTATTACTGATGCCAAAATCTCATTTTCTTCTTTTGAGTGAAGGTAGAGCTGACTATCACTGGAAATGCTTTTGATGATTTGGTGAAAATATTTTTCTTTCTGTGGGAAAACCAAAACCTACTGGCTGTTGAAAGCCAAAACCTACTGGCTTTTGAAAGCCAAAAAAAGTTTATGATTTTTGAAAAGAGAATAAAAATAATTTACTTCCATTTCTTCTTCAAATGTATTAGATAATTGCTAACATAGAAAAAAAAAAGAAATATTTGTAAAGCATATTTGTTTTAGGAAAGCTACTTTTTGAGGAGAGATTATTGACTTACTCTAGATGAATTTACTGCCTAATAGAAGTATTTTGTTTCCATGAATTAGATAAATTTTTCACAGCAGTGGATAATCAAAATATTTTGGTGGGTTTTTTTCCATTCAGGTTGAATATTACAAAGTATGGAAAGGACTCAGTTGTCTACTAATATAAAATAGTTTTAGATGCATATAATCTTTAATCCTTTTATTGTTATAGGAAGAATGATTTAAGTGAGAAGCAGCAGAGAATTAATGGGCAGGTTACCCAGTTTGTACAAGTCACAGTAAAATGCAATGTTATTTGTCAGTTTTTAATATGATATTAATTGGTGATGAGTGAACCATAAGAGGTTGAGAGACTGTTTGAATAATCACTAGATGAATAGATACTTATTTAAACCTTATCTGAATGTATAAACACTGTAGAGTTGGAACTAACCTGGTGCACCTTTCTGGTTAAAAAAGGGTGACGATATAAAATGCCACACTTTGGAAATAAGAATTCTAGCTCTTCTATCTGGAATAGAAATACCATAAAATCAGGACTACTACAACTCTTTTGGTTTTTTGTAATAAAAAAAGCTAGTGAAGACACACAGATAAACTTATTCAGCCTCTTAAAATCTCCAGAAAGCCATAAACTTTTAGCTAACTTTTAAAAATTAATCTGAATCAGTCTGCTTACATCTAATTTTAACAGTAAAACTATTACTGTTTTTTGTGAAATTAAATAAATCAAGCTTATAGAAACCAGATGCTTTTTTAAAAAAAAATAATTACCAAAAGAATACTTGTTATGTAGATTGAAAATTTCAATCCTACATAATTACTGTGATCTCAAAGACTTAAAATTAATTTAAGGGAACAAATCCTAGGTGCAATTTCAAGGCCCATCAGACACAAATATGCAACCTGTGGTTCAGGGCATTCTTGAGATACAGACTGTGTGCCATTAGAAGAGTATTTTAATGAAATATCTGTATGTATATATTTCATTGAAAAACATCCAAACCTTTGGTATCTTGCAGCACCACCACCTCTTTAATAAATGGATCCAGAAGGTGATCAACAACCCCACTTGACATGAGATACCTCACAGAATCTTTTCATCTGCTTTCTAGATAGCCAGGTAGCCTAGTCAGAGCAGGACAAGTCACCTCTGAACCAGAAAGTCAGACACAAGAAGGCACAAGTAATATAATTACTGCCTAAGGACAGGATTTGATTTTTTGGGGGATGAAGGTGGGCACAGAGGGGTACAGTGGTTTGTGGCCCCTAAAGGAACACACTGCTGTAGGCTTATTCCCAGGGTATTCACTCTGCCCACAAACTACATGAAGCTGCTGACACAGGAATAAAACTTCATGTAAATAACTTTCAAGATCGATCTCTTAATATTAATGTAGGCGGTTCTAAAGGTGACAGCAAACAGAGTTTGGCAACAGGGCGTTTTAATGAGAATGTCATTAAGGAAATCACTCTGCAGACCGTGAGTGATGCGTTACAGACCCAGCTGACTTTTCTGCATCTCTTTTCTTTCCTCTCCCTTAAATGTGAAGAAGATATTTGGGGTGAATTATGTGTCCCCGAGTGAGGAGTCTTACTTGCAGCAAATTACAGATCTGTTGAGGGTGACTGCAAATAGGAATGGGCTACTCAGGAAGGTTCTGGAGTTTCCTTCTCTGCAGATACTCAAAATCCACCTGGACATGCTCCTGTGCAACCTGCTTTAGGTGGACGTGCCTAGGCAGTTGGTGTAGACTAGATAATCTCCAGAGGTCCCTTCCAATATTGACCATCGTGTGATTTTGTGATTTCCCAGAAGGTTAGTATTGCCTTCTGGCAAATTGTCACCATGAGCTGATGATTTCTTGGATAGCATCTGTGTTCACATTCTCTGTGAAACTGAAGAGGAAACAGAAAAGGCCCATATGGAGTTAACATCCACCATGAAGAGGATCGGAGGAGTTCGACTAGAAATTACAGTCCAGATGGAGCTGGGACAGGACTGAAGGGCCAGTGCATTCAGGCTCAGCGAACTTGTTTTCACATTGCAAGATATATAGGTTACCAGTCTAGCCAGAAGCAAAATCTGTGTGCTTGCTATCTAACATTTGTAACTCCGCCTGCTACCACCTGGAATTTCCCAATTCATCAAAAGAAGGACACAAATCACAATAGAGATGAAAAATGAATATACAAGGGTCCTAAACTAAAGTTGCTGTTATGTTGAGTTGGCAGAGCTCATGATTAGTAGCATCAGATGCTATTCAGACTTATGTCAGGCCAGCCTTAGATCTTCAAGTAAAAATTAAAGGCAATCTCAAATATTAATTATCCACATTACAGAAAAGAGAATAGATTAATTTGCTATTGCAGTTGTACTCTTGTCATTGCCTTGTATTCAGCTCCTCCATCCCGGAGATTATCTAATATCATTTTAGATGGCTTAAGAATGTTTCCTGTTACCTATTTGGCATTTCAGAGGAATACTGGACTCTCAGAAGTCTCAAGTCACATCTACTAGCACTGTGGTGACGTCCAAACCCTCTAGGTTGTCTGTTTGATTCCCAGATGACTGGATATGTTTATGAACAAAAGGTCAAGAATATGGTTTTAGATTTAAGAGTCTCCAGTAGCACACAAAAGTTTTCTATTCTTAAAATATTTAGGTGAAAACTGTTTTTTTGGATGTCACCCTACAAAAGCATATATGGAAGATCTCTGACCTAGTTTAGTTGAGCTGGTATATTTATATCCCAAATTTTATGAGACTTGAGCTTTCAGAGTAGTGGTGTTATGATGAGTTAACACCACTTCTTAGATTGTTCACCAGTCAAATATCAAAATTTCTTAATGTCATCTTATGGGACTTAAAAGACATTAAACTAAATATGATTGCTTCTCCATAAAACAGAACAATTCTCCATATACTGTATGTATGCAAATACAATGTCCTATCTCAGCCTCCAGTGCCCATAGTAAATCATCCTCAGAGTTTAGACTGAATAACTATTATCGGTTTGCATGATCCAATATCTTTGCATTTCACATAACTAATAAAGACAGAAGATATTAGAAAAATAAGAATGACGCCTTATATGCCTGACCATACATCTGAGAAGCTTTTATTTTTCTACAAGAGTAGCACATTTGTCCAATTGACACATTTTCACACATTTTCAAAATGCAGAAGATATTTTCAAAACCAGGCAGGTCAAATATTCAATGAATGGCAAAAGTATCTTTAAAACAGGACTGTCACATAAGGCCAGACATTCATATGGATTGATGGACAAGGTAACTAGGGCATCTAGAATCTATAGATTATATTAATACAATTATTATCAGGTGGAAATTTAAACATATTTATGGTTTGAACAATTTCTTTCTACGAGGTAAGAGTAGAGTGATTTTTATCATAGTTACCAAGTTTCAAAATTTAACATCAATGCATATTGTCCACTCCTGCGAAGGAAATTTTGATTTGTGTGGACTCCAGGTCTGATTCCACAAATACTTTCCTCCTATACCATACAATGAGGGGACAGGCTTAACACAGAGCCATCACTACAGTCCTATGTTTGATGTTAAATACTGAATATAAAGCAATTGCTATTGTTTTCCAATAAATTCTATTTTGGAATGCACTCAATCTGGAATATTCACCAAATAATACCTGAGCAGAGTATTATGAGTCTGAGGGTAGAAAGATGCATGAGTTTTTTTAAGAGGTGGGAGTTTGAATGAAGCAGGAAATGAATCATCAACTTATAAAGTCACTAGCATATGAACATCACCAATTAATTAATGCATAAGTTAAATAAATTCTGAAAAAAGTCATCTGTGCAAGTAACAGTAATAATTCATATAGCTACTGATCTTGGCAGCATTACAGAGGTAAAATTTTTGCAAGGTTAAGCTGTCTTTGAACTTTTCTCTAATATATTAGGTGCAAACAGACATTTCTTCTTTATCAAGCCTACATGTCTTTTTGTTCCTTTACTTAAAAAAATCTCAAATTATAAAAATGGTGAGGAAATAAAATTTCCTCTATTGTATTTTATTGCTTCACATCACATTAAAAACCAATATCTGAAGATACTAAACCAATTGAGTATAGTTTCACATCCACGGTATTTTTTTTGATTCTGTGTCTGAAATAAAAAGACTAGTGGTACGTTGTAGTAGCCATTTACAACTGTAGATCTGTCTTTAAAGTCAAAGTAGTAGTAATTCAGAGCACAGCATATGAAAATTAGGACTTGGAGAGACTTCTTACATCAGCCCTGTGGGCTTATAGAAATGATTTTGAACTGAAAAGACTCCATAAAATGTATTTGAGAATTAACAACAACAACAACAAAANTTTTTTGATTCTGTGTCTGAAATAAAAAGACTAGTGGTACGTTGTAGTAGCCATTTACAACTGTAGATCTGTCTTTAAAGTCAAAGTAGTAGTAATTCAGAGCACAGCATATGAAAATTAGGACTTGGAGAGACTTCTTACATCAGCCCTGTGGGCTTATAGAAATGATTTTGAACTGAAAAGACTCCATAAAATGTATTTGAGAATTAACAACAACAACAACAAAAAGGTGGTATTAATTGCCTTCCTTGAGTAGCCTCAGAGATATTTGTAGAGGATAATACCTCTACAAACAAAGAAAGGAACAGAACAGCAGAGCAGTAGAGGAAGCCCTGACAAGAGGACAAGGGTTTATGTGCTTTTTTGTGAATTTGTTTTTGTGCAGAAACTTCAGGTTCAAATTCAGCCCAGGTCTATCAGTATTTAAATTTATTTTATGAAGGCTGTTTGGGACCATAAATTAAATAGGCCAAAACACCGAATATTCATTCTGCATGTAATTAGTATCTATCTATACCAACAACCTCTGAAATGATTGTCCAGGCAACTTTGTGGATAACCCCATGAGAAAGAAGATCATTTGTTATATTTTATTTTAATTTTTTTTTCTACTCATCTACTGGAACTGTATAGCTTTTCTTTCAGAAAGACTCTCTCTTGAGTAGAGAGATCTCTAGGGACATCAGGGAGAAGAGAAATGTTTATAGGCTATGGAAGAGGGGGCAGGCCTCTTGGGTGGACTACAGGAGGGAAGTCAGATTGTGTAGGGAGAAGATCAGAGAGGCTAAAGCTGAACTAGAACTCAGGTTGGCTAAGACCGTGAAGGATAATAAGAAATCCTTCTACAAATATATTAATAACAAAAGGAGAACTAGGGAGACCATACAGTTCCTTTTGGACACAGAGGGAACAACAGTAACAGGGGATGAGGAGAAGGCTGAGGTACTAAATGCCTTCTTTGCCTCAGTNATTTAAGTGTCTCATGTTTTGGGGATCTGACTTATCTGCTTTACAAACCTTTCCATTTTCTCCCTTCTTCTAGAAACTATTCGTCACACCTCTTTGTTTTAAAATGAGAGTAAATGTTTTGCTTTATAATCCTACTTTTTTAACTAAATAAAAGTTGCCGCATAAAGTTTAATATAATTTTAAAATATGTCCTTGTAGAAGTTGCCATAAATGTCGACATTTTCAGCAGTGTGAATTTATGATGACACTGAATTTTTACGGCACTATAAAAGACCATAGTCATGATGACATCTACAGCTGCCTTTTCACTAAACTATAAGAAACTATATTAAGACCCATAGTTCAACATTTCCAGGGATTTTAAGGAAGAAAATGTATACGCTTACAAGTGCTCACAGCAGTCTCAAGATGGAATAGAGGTAAAATGCTATGATTTTTTAGGTGCTAAATCTTTTTATATTTAAATGGAAATTAGCAGAGGATACTTTTGTTCCTCTTTTGTTTTTATTTTCTTCCACTCATCACTACAAAAATTACACTAGTAGACCTTGAAAATGAGCTAGAATTGAGCATTATTTTGCCTAATAACCTGCTTCTGACACCCCATCACCCTTCTCTCCCCTTCATCCTTGTGCCCCCCCTTGCCCCCCCATATGCATTACGCATCTTCTTAGGACAAGGGACTATTTGCAGAAGTAAGGGTATAGACCCTAGTGAAAGTACACAGATATGGTCCAGCTTCACAGAGGACTAAACCACAACTTCATTATACATTGGCTATATCTCAACTATTAGACACGAGAGTACTTCATCTCAGGAGTTTATTAGGATACCCTGGGATAAAAAGCCTCTCCCTATAGCTCGGTTCTGAGGGAAAGGAAGAAGACTTTCATNCCTCAGAGATATTTGTAGAGGATAATACCTCTACAAACAAAGAAAGGAACAGAACAGCAGAGCAGTAGAGGAAGCCCTGACAAGAGGACAAGGGTTTATGTGCTTTTTTGTGAATTTGTTTTTGTGCAGAAACTTCAGGTTCAAATTCAGCCCAGGTCTATCAGTATTTAAATTTATTTTATGAAGGCTGTTTGGGACCATAAATTAAATAGGCCAAAACACCGAATATTCATTCTGCATGTAATTAGTATCTATCTATACCAACAACCTCTGAAATGATTGTCCAGGCAACTTTGTGGATAACCCCATGAGAAAGAAGATCATTTGTTATATTTTATTTTAATTTTTTTTTCTACTCATCTACTGGAACTGTATAGCTTTTCTTTCAGAAAGACTCTCTCTTGAGTAGAGAGATCTCTAGGGACATCAGGGAGAAGAGAAATGTTTATAGGCTATGGAAGAGGGGGCAGGCCTCTTGGGTGGACTACAGGAGGGAAGTCAGATTGTGTAGGGAGAAGATCAGAGAGGCTAAAGCTGAACTAGAACTCAGGTTGGCTAAGACCGTGAAGGATAATAAGAAATCCTTCTACAAATATATTAATAACAAAAGGAGAACTAGGGAGACCATACAGTTCCTTTTGGACACAGAGGGAACAACAGTAACAGGGGATGAGGAGAAGGCTGAGGTACTAAATGCCTTCTTTGCCTCAGT
>WAAB01001999.1:111358-133214 GCA_013389865.1 Piaya cayana
TTATGAGGAGCGGCTGAGAGAGCTGGGGCTGTTTAGCCTGGAGAAGAGGAGGCTGAGGGGAGACCTCATTGCTCTCTACAAATACCTGAAGGGAGGTTGTAGAGAGGAGGGAGCTGGCCTCTTCTCCCAGGTGTCAGGGGACAGGACAAGGGGGAATGGCCTCAAGCTCTGCCAGGGGAGGTTTAGGTTAGAGATTAGGAGGAAGTTTTTTACGGAAAGGGTCATTAGGCACTGGAATATGGTGCCCAGGGAGGTGGTTGATTCGCCTTCCCTGGAGGTGTTTAAGTTACGGGTGGACAAGGTTTAGTGAGGGACATGGTTTAGTGTTTTGTGGGAGTGGTTGGACTCGATGATCCAGTGGGTCTCTTCCAACCCGGTGATTCTGTGATTCTGTGATTCATTTTGTATTTTCATTAGTCTGAAAAGAGTCACACCTGCTGGAGAACTGTATGGAAAACCTTAGAGGTGTAAAGCAAATTTTCCTTGTATATAAAAATTAGACATGTTGAGCATAGAGGTAAGAAAATTCATTCCATATCTTCTTCATGGATTAGTATAAAAGTTAAAGTCTTTGACTCAGCTCTTTTCAGTGTTAGTGTCTGATATTCCTGCAAGAAAATTAATAGGGCTGCCTCACTGACCTCAGTAGGAATGGGCTCAGTCCCTAAACTCAGTCCCTTAAGCTCTGCTGAAACATAAATGTCACTGTTTTGAGAGAATATTCAATATATTTTGTTCTCTGAGGTACATCCATCTCCAAAGTGCTATAATGAAAGCTGATGGAAACTCAGAAGTTAGTTGGTACTTCCTGAATACCTTCAAGGAGAATAAGAAAACAAGCAAACAACACCTTACCTTCTCCACTTCCGCCACACTACCTTCTAGCTACTTTCTGTCAAATATATGCTATGCTTACTACATAGCTGTCTGAAATTATGGTTTGACTGAGCGCAACAGATTTGGATCAGATGTTTCTCAACCAACCATCCTTATGTTGGAAGTTTCAGTGTACACGTTTATGCCATTTTGGAGCCTATGCAATCCCTTTTAGCAAGATTCCCAGCTACAGCATTGCAGCTCAAATTTTAGTAGATACAAATCCCCAAATTTCCATTATATATTATTCTTAACAGTATTCATTAAATTCACTTTCTTTACAGGTTCTAAAACTCTGACAGAAATAAGGGTGTTTCAGTGTAAATCACATAAAGAGATGTTGAGCCTTCAAAGCAATATTATAATATATCTGTGCCACTGACACATGACCAAGTCATAAACAATCTGTATTAAGGACAATAGATGTGAATATTAATTATTTGCTTCAGTTGCTGTTTTCACATAACCAGGATTTAAGTGTCTCATGTTTTGGGGATCTGACTTATCTGCTTTACAAACCTTTCCATTTTCTCCCTTCTTCTAGAAACTATTCGTCACACCTCTTTGTTTTAAAATGAGAGTAAATGTTTTGCTTTATAATCCTACTTTTTTAACTAAATAAAAGTTGCCGCATAAAGTTTAATATAATTTTAAAATATGTCCTTGTAGAAGTTGCCATAAATGTCGACATTTTCAGCAGTGTGAATTTATGATGACACTGAATTTTTACGGCACTATAAAAGACCATAGTCATGATGACATCTACAGCTGCCTTTTCACTAAACTATAAGAAACTATATTAAGACCCATAGTTCAACATTTCCAGGGATTTTAAGGAAGAAAATGTATACGCTTACAAGTGCTCACAGCAGTCTCAAGATGGAATAGAGGTAAAATGCTATGATTTTTTAGGTGCTAAATCTTTTTATATTTAAATGGAAATTAGCAGAGGATACTTTTGTTCCTCTTTTGTTTTTATTTTCTTCCACTCATCACTACAAAAATTACACTAGTAGACCTTGAAAATGAGCTAGAATTGAGCATTATTTTGCCTAATAACCTGCTTCTGACACCCCATCACCCTTCTCTCCCCTTCATCCTTGTGCCCCCCCTTGCCCCCCCATATGCATTACGCATCTTCTTAGGACAAGGGACTATTTGCAGAAGTAAGGGTATAGACCCTAGTGAAAGTACACAGATATGGTCCAGCTTCACAGAGGACTAAACCACAACTTCATTATACATTGGCTATATCTCAACTATTAGACACGAGAGTACTTCATCTCAGGAGTTTATTAGGATACCCTGGGATAAAAAACCTCTCCCTATAGCTCGGTTCTGAGGGGAAAGAAGACTTTCATAGGCTGGAAGCAATAAAATATACTCCTAATAAATTTTTATTTGGGCTAATGAGAGACCAACAGCCTCAGATAATTATTGCTATGTTGTGAACCCACCCTTAAGTCTAGATATAGCCAAAGTATCTGGTTTTCACTTTGCAAACCAATAAATACTACCCCAGAGTACTATGAAGAAACAGAATTCTTCATGTCTTCTCTAACTAAAAGGAAAAGTCTGCATTTCCACATGAGATTCCATTAAATGTGTGCTTAAATGGGAATTGAAATCCATGAGGAATTATATGTTTCAATACCCTAAATGCCTACACCTTGGGCAGATGAGTGTGATTCAGACTGCTTGGCAGCAACAAAAACTTGACCAATAACACTAGTGTACTGGAGGTGGTGTTTGTATAGATGTACGAGACCCAATCTGGGGGAAGTTTTGCTTAAGGAAAGTCTTCAAGATTTCCTTTATTGATATGAATACTTCATTTAAGTGAAATATTTCAAAGGTTTGAAGATTTCAATGTTCAAGCCATGGTTAAATTGAATGTGCCACTGCATAAGACATTTCCTGATTGTCACAACAGGAAAAGTATGGACCAAATTCAACATTTCCATTGAATTAAATATGAGTTACATGTACATAGGGACTAAGGCAGTCTGTTTTAATTGCTGTGAAAATGTCAAGTCCCTGTATACAGTGCAAACCTAAAAGGAACGAGATCATTAACCCCTTAATTGCAATTGAGCACTGTATACAAGCCAAGTTAGAAAAACTCACAGGAATCAGATAAGTATAAAATGGCCTAGCATTTCTACTGTAAAGTTACTAAAAAATAGGTGTAAAAAAAAATCTTACCAAATATTTAAGCAAACAAAGTATGCTTTATAAAATAAACCAGAGTTTAGCCCATCAAGTCCACTGTCAAACAAGTGGTTAGATATTAAGTATCAGCAAGAATCTGTTAGTTTTCAATGACCTGGAAAAAAAATCAAACTATTTAGGGCAGTTCATTTTTACAGGAAAAAAAAAATTAAGCTTGTATGGTAACCCCATTGACTTCGAAGTCCAGCATTTTATCAAAAACTGAAGTTAAGCATTATACAGAAATATTTTGCTGAATTGTAGTCTAGTTTTTTAACCAGACATTGAAAGACAAAATTTACGGTCTCCATTAAAAAAAAAAAAAAAAAGAGGAGTTGTAAGAAAATTTGCCCCTATATTACAATACAACTGTTCCACAGTGTTCTTAAATGTCTAGAAATACTTGATTTATTATTTATTTTTCTTAGAGGAGCCAATTCACATGTTGTCAAAGTACAGCTCCAGCCTAGTTACAAATGGAGCTTATCCACAAATTTGATATCATTCTTCTGCATCAGGAAATTTAAAGCAGAGCTATATATGAACAATGCCAACATGCAGCGAGTTGCTGTGTAGAAAGAAAATAATTTACTAGTCAATAATTTAATCTGTGGCTTTCAGATGTCTTTAGAATTCCTTCCATAGTACAAGAACATAGACAGGTATTTTCAGAGAGCTTCTCTATGATGTAGAAACAATTTCCTCTTTGTAATTGCTGCCAAGTTCCTGGGGAAAAAAAAACATTCCTTGAATGAAAGTTTTTCACAAAAACAATCTAGTTTCCCCTGGTGACTACAACCTAGTGCATCTGGGCCAAAGCAGCAATGACAGTACATGAACTACAAGAATGCTACAGAAGATTGTAGACAGGATATGGCAATATCTGGAATATAAACACAGTATCAACAGCCAGAATTTCCATTTGGAATTTCAGTTTTACGTACATACCTTGCCTCTGTGCAGAGAAACTCCAGAAGAACAGCTCCGATGTGTTTTGGGCCTTGTAACACTGCACTCAGAAGAGGTGATCATTTGTAGAAGACTAACTGGATCACTGAGTGGTCTTTGAGGATCTGTGCAGTTTACATAGAGCTAGCAGTACATACACACATTTACAGCTAGCCCTAAAACACATGGTGCGAATTTTGTGGTTGTCCTATAAAGGGGTAGGAGTTGGGCTTAATCCTTATGGGTCCCTTCCAACTCAGGACATTGTATGATTCTACGAAAAATACCAGGGCTAATAGATTGGGAACAGAGTGAAAGGAGAAAGAGAAAGAGGTGGTTAACAAACACATTCTAACTTGTCACAGTGAGACAAGGCTCAACTCAATCACTTCACTCAATGTGACTGGATGGATATTAATATATATATGTTTTCTTACCCTGCATCAGCCAATGCTGCTGTATAAGAGTGAACAGTGAGTTAACATCAAGTTTCTTCTGAAACTGAAGAAATCTGTAATGGAAACTTAACATTTACTGACTGAAGCTTATGGCAAAGAGATCCCAAGGATCAAGTCAAAGCTCAAAGGAACCCATTTTTTGTCGGTAGATAGTGTGAAAGTGAAAAATTATAAAGTTTCTCAACAGTGTTGCAGAAAATGATCTGTGGAATTGTTTTGAATGTTGGTAGCATTGAATGCAGCTATGTGTCAACTCAGAAGGGAACTATTTTGAAGATAATCATAGTTGATTTTGTTAGTTCATTAAGTAAAAAGAATTACAGGTGCAGTCTCTTTTTTTGTGTTGGGCTTTCTATAAAAATAATTTCAAATTATGACAATCCATTGGCAAAAAAAAAACCCCAAATAAGAGTATATTATATAGAATTCACACACGCTGTTATTTCTGTCTTGAATCAAAGAACTGTCTTCAGATACTATAATTAAAAATTACAAACCTTTTAATCACAGCACAAGTTAGTAAGATATGGACAGACATAATTGCATAGGAAAAATTGTCTAGGCTCTGCTAACTCCAATATTAAGATATTTTATGGGAAATGGCAAAAAACAATGTCACATTATTTCTCCAATTCATTAATAAACATGTTTTTTGCACACTATTCTTCATGGTGTATTAACTTATGACAGGGGTCAGGGCTACATTAAATTATAGTTAACTGTGCTATTTGACAGCTCCTTAGGTATCTGCTGCTTTTAAACTCATTCTGCATAGAATCATTTTTTTTTAGCAGCACAATAAGAAAATTCTTAAATAATAATGTGTTTTACCTTGATTCCCACCTTTTTGTTGCATTTCTCCACACAGAACAAGTGGTAACTGAAGATAAATATAAGAAAAGAATAAATCATAATAGAGCAACTCAAATTTAACATTTCCAGACTCTGAAGGTTTACAATACAAAGCACAAATTTGTTCTTCCTTCCACTACTTTCAGGTAGCATCCAACTTCAGTTTCTCCAAATTCAATGTAGTTTGAACATAGTAAGAATCTGGTTCATAGTCCTGAACTGTTTTATATGAAAACCTAAAAAGGCATCTATTGTTTTCTTGCAGGAGATTGTGCAGCTTTATTCAAGGAAAGGTGAAGTCCATCAGCAGGTTTGTGTGTGCTATAAGGACATTTTTTGTTATATATTTATATTTACATGATTATCTATAGCTTTACACTCATTATGACCACTTATGCATCCCCATCTCTGTGTTCAGTCCCTCTTCTTTTCTTCACTGCATTTTGTTAACTGCAGTCAGAGAGATGTGCATAGATTTGAATGGAAAGACATACTTTGCCATGAACCACACAGGTAATCACCTCTCTGAAATTCTGTCATTTTCTCACCTGTGTATTTGGATTGAGTACTAATACCACTCTTTCCCAGTATATCTCTGTCTCTAGGATTCCATTCAACTACCCAGAGTGGTTTCAGCACTATCTTCCATGTCTCTGCATACAGGATATATTCTCTGAATAGACTGTCTACTAACTCACATCACTCCTGAAATCATTATGTCTATATTGTGGGCTCATCTTCATTTTTTAAAATTTCGTTTGTTGCTAATCATCTCAACTCATGGGTTTTGGTTCTGATGGTGACTATATTTGTACATGCCTTATATGTGCACAGAAGATCATGAGTCTCAAATTTCACCTTTGATAGGTAATACCGCTCAGACTTTAAGAATTATTAATAATCATAACAAAGACAAATATTTCTGTGGAATCTATGGGTTTCTGTGAAAAATAGGTGTTGATTTAATTTTGCTGGTGTAGCAAGAAAAACCTTGCTAAACACAAATCAGAGATACTCAAATGCTTTTGAGCCATGGTAGCTCTCACAGTTACTCAGGTAGTTTTGGACAAATACATAGCTGAAATTCCTCCTTTTTATTAGAATAGTTCTGTCTGCTCACTAGAAATGCAGATTTTGAACACACAATGCAGAAAGAGATTAATGTAGTTTAGCAGGAGATGAATAGCTAACACCAACAGCCAGATGAAATATAACACTGGGACTAGTTTAAATATTTTTAGATCATGTAGATTTAAATCACCACTTCTAAACCACTTCTGTAAGATAAAAGAGGCAGCACTATTATTGTCTTAGTCCTATGTTAGATAAAGACAGTGAGTCTATAAGGACCAATTCTGTGGTCCCTAGGTATTAGAAACAAGAATATAAGGAAGTGTAACACAGTTAGGGAGGAATCACATTACACCCTTGTATTTAAAAAGAAACTTTTGAAAAATGGCTTTTCAAAAAGAGATGAACTATTTCAAAATGACCCTGAAGTCCAGAATGAGGACATTAAAATCCTCAGATTTACTGTAAGGCTTACTTAAACATAATATAGTAGCCACAGAGGCATGAGTGCCTCTAATGAAACAAACAAAAAAGAAAAATATCAAGAGGGGAAAAATTGCAGTATCTCTAACTAATGAAGTTCAAGAGGTCACTGGAGCCATGTAAATACCCTTCAGTCAGTGAAAACTGAGTCCATGACTCTTCAAGTAAGTGTACCTTTTTTTCTTAAGTACTTTTAGTACACTATATTTTTTTCTTCCTATTCAGTAATCGCACCATGTTTTAAGAATGCGGGAAATGTTTTCATTGTTGAAATACACTTTAGTGTTAGAAATATGATTGAAAACATACCCCCTCCCTCTAGTTATGGCACAGGCAAATTGTAGAATAATAGAATTATAGAAGAGTTTGGGTTGGGAGGGACTTTAAGGGTCATCTAATTCCGTGGGCAGGGACACCCACCAAACCAGGCTACTCAAGGCACCATCCAGCCTGGTCTTGAACACTTCCAGGGAGGGGACATCCACAACTTCCCTGGGAAACCTGTGCCAGTGCCTCACCACTCTCATGGTGAAGAATTTCTTCCTAATGTCTAATCTAAATCTTCCCCTCTCCAGTTTATACCCATTACCCCTAGTCCTAGCACTACCTGCCCTTGTAAGAAGTCCCTCCCCAGCTTTGCTTTATCCCCTTCAGGTACTGGAAAGTCACTATAAGATCTCCTCAGAGACTTCTCTCCAAGTTGAGCTACCCAAACTTTCTCAGCCTTTCCTCATGTGATAGGTGCTCCAACCCTCCAATTATCTTTGTAGCCCTCCTCCAGACCTTCTTCGAACAGTTCCATATCCTTCTTGTGTTGAGGATTCCAGAACTGGACACAATACTCTGAGTGAGGCCTCACAGTAGTTGAGTAGAGGGACAGAATCACTTCCCTTGACCTGCTGGCCACGTTTCTTTTGATGCAGCCCAGGCTATAGTTGGCTTCCTGGGCTGTGAGTGCACATTACTGGGTTATACTCAGCTTCTCATCAAGTCCTTCTTCACAGGGCTGCTCTGAACCACATCATCCCCCACCCTGTATTAAAACTGTGGATTTCCCTGACCCAGGTACAGAAACTTGCACTTGGCCTTGTTGAATCTCATGAGGTCCGCACAGGCCCACTTCTCCAACATGTCCAGGTCCCTCGGGATGACATCCCATCCTTCTGGTCTGGCAACTGCACCACTCAACTTGGTGTCATCTGCAAACACTAGATTTCACAGTCTGAGGTATTCGATCTCTTTGCTGGACTATTTTGCAAATATTTGCAAAAAACAATCTATTTGCTGGAATATTTTGTGAAAAAAATGTTCCATTATGCAAATGTATCACAAACTAAATTTGACAACAAAGCAATTGAGCCTCAATGTCTCATCCAGTTTGACCCTCCTATGGGTCTCTCTAGCATTCCCAAACTCAAGATGAAATTAAATATGGATAAGTACAATATTTTACTCTTAGGAAAGAGAAGGCAAATGCACAAATACAAAATTAAGCATGATTCATAAAGCATCAATATATAAGAAAAGTATTATAAGTATTATAATTACAAGACAGGAAGCCACTATGCCACTCTACAAAGTATTATTGTCAGACACCTACGTTACTTTAACAAACTTGCAGGCTAGCTAAAGACAGTGCCAAGTAGAATACCAAGAATATGTAGGAGTAGGCTGGTCCAAGGAATTATTTTGTACTTGTATGTGTGCGTGTGCATGTGTGCATGTGTGGGGAGGAAGTGGGAATACCACAAAAACAAGCCAGCTGCAAAGGGCAATGTCTGTATATGATGTAAAGCAGTTCTCAATCATGAGTGCCTTTATCCAAGAGAAGCAGTCATATTGTCTCAGTGATAGCCTTCTCTCCAAAAAAGATGTCGTTTTGTTATCTTCTGTTCCTCGGACACTGGGGACTGGAGTGTGGAGGTGAATTCTACATGATAATTTGTAATGCAGATTCCCTCAAACTGAACTTTGCATTTGGCAAAAGATCAGCAAACACGGCACATTTTGAGATAGAGGTTTCTACATAATCTCTGATTTTGATTGCCAATTCCAGACAGCAACATGAAGGTTACAGCCTGGTTTTCAAGTCATTATTCAGGGTTATTCTGCAAGGGCACTTATGTCTAGACCCTCTTTGCTAGACATATAGATTTGAGGAAAAATTGGTAATTGTGTATTGAAGTGCAGACAAAAATTCAACAATTAGCAGTACAATGAAAACTTACAGCTCTTCAATGGTAGCACAGCGTTAGTTATGAAAGGGTCTTATGACTCCTCCACTAGAAATTGATGTTCATTATGCAAGTGGCACTTACTTGTTCCAAAATCAGTGCCTGTGTGTTGTGAAGGAAGTTGACCTGGAGATGAGTTTGCTTAAAGGTAGTAGAGTTGACCTGGAGATGAGTTTGCTTAAAGGTAGTAGAGATCTGTAAAGCTTAAATCTGTGTTTAGGTTTTGGAAAATCTTTAAGTTCAGAGATCAGATTTTGTTTCACACTGGTCTTTAATCTTAAGGGAAACAAAATAGATGAGAATATTGTGGCAGTAAGAAGAGATAAATTTATTCTGGAAGAGGACGGTAGCTATGTGTTTACAGAATTACCATAAGTTATTCCAAATGCGAGTGGAGAAACCTTGTAATACCTCAAACCATTTATCAGACTTAACGGTCTTTTTAGGATATGGCAGAGCTTGTAATTTCTGGCAGACAAAGATTTTTCTCCATGGTATTAAGCCTGGCCTACACAAAGTTGCATCATTTTAATTAAAAGTGTATTTTTAAATCAATTTAGCAAGACCATGCAAACTCTATGTGGACATTTTTAGTTTTATTTCACACTTGCATTAATTTATCTTAAGCGGATTCCATCCTGACTTAGGCTAAATAAATATAAACAAGGACAAAATCAATTTAGGAGTACCCAAACAAGTGTTCACATTGGTTTAGCCAAATCAACCTATCAAGCAATTCAAATTAAATTGGTGTGTGAATGCAAGCTTTGTTTAGCTAATTTTCTCAAACTAGATTTTTACAAAACCAATGAAATTTTGGTTTCCAGAAATTTATCTTATTTATTTATATTATGTATTTATTTCTTCAGTGAAATTGAAGCAGGACTTTCAAACTACCCAGGGGATAAGGTGTTTCCTGCACACATCCCTAAAACTACTTTTTCACTGGTTAGACCAAAGAACAGAAATTTCCTTGAACTCGTGTTTTGCATCTGGCAAATATTTTGGCACCCTGACATGTTTGAAACACAGTGGGATACAGACAGTCTCCATGTTTTTGAAAAGACTAGGTTAGTGGCCATGAACTAAAAACAAGCAAACAAACAAAAAAATAACCAATCAAACAAATAAAACCACATAATCTATAACAATTCACACAAAACCAAGAGTTCTAAGAAAAGAAGTTTTTTGGGGGGAAGGAATTCTCAAAACGCTAAAGGAATGCAAACAGGTCAGCATTTGAAGCACTTACAAAGAATGAAATCCTTTCTCTGCTCATACAAAGTACCTGATCAAGCTAACACGAAACTTCTTTCCAAGTCTCAGGGCACATATTATAATCTTGAAAACTGTGTGACTTTGTGTTAGTCAACTTGATATAAGTAAAAAAAAAAAAAAAGATATATTCTAGAGGAACTCACTATCTTATTTAAGTTATCTTCTGGGAACTCAGCACATTTCTCCCTGTTTACTGGTAATACCTACTAGCACACTTCTGAAGTTTTTAGTGTTCACAGACCTAGAATTGCCTCCTTAAAATTAATTTTGTATATAATTAATTAAAAAATTTACAATGAACCTTGATTTTGTATTGAGAATTTGAGTATTATGCGAAGAACTGTGTGAATATATTTCTGAATTAAGCTTCTACAGAAAAACCCAAAACCGAAGGCTACCAGGAAATGGAGTTTTTCAAAATTTCAGTATGCCAAACAGCAATCCATCTACCAGTGAGCTGTCTTCACAGTTCTCTAATATAGAGAGCCAATAAAATCAGTAGTACAGGAGTCAAGTTATAGCACCTAAATGTAAGTGCAAGAAGTGTTAATTATGGACTCAGTTTAGGAGTTTCATACAAAATCATTATAGTCTCCATTCAATGTCAATCAGACACAAATGAGAGGCACTTCTGATGCATACTGCAGTCACCTTTGCAAAAGCTCAAAACAGTGGGATAATCTCACAAAAAAAATCCATTATAAAACATAAAAATCAGACTTCAGGTTCTAATATACGATTAGTAATATTTTCTTTAACATCAATTTTATATTTACAATAATCTCTTCATTCAGAACAGGGCAGTAAAATAAATTTTTTTTTTTTTAAAAGGTTGCTGTATACTGCAGATCCACAAATCCCCTCTTGGGTGGAAGTGCTATGAATCATCATCACATATACCCTGCAGGCACTTTTCTACTCGTTCACACACTAATCCTTTAGCCTGTGGGAAATGGCCTTGACTAAGATCTGAATACCTTTAACAGTGCTATCCCGAAGGTTTGGGCTATGCTTTGCTCTCTACTCAAGTAATTGCAGGTTGTCAGTGGAAATTCAATTTGTGCTGATACTTCAAATACAGAGGTCAGACGGGGAAACACATCGCTGTTGTGTTTTTAACCAGCTGTATAAATGGGAGAGAGAGACAGTTTCTGCTAATTCAAAGGCAAAGGTTGCTCAGGCCAGGCACTGTTTTAGAGCAAGTCTGTGCACTGGCTGTGCATCTTTTCCTCCTTCTCCTCGGGGTTTCCTAAGTGTACTTCTGACTCCACTGACAATTCCAGGATGCAAGAAAGTGGGCCTTGGGACTAATAATGAATAGAAAAGATGACACTGTAACTCATACTTCCACCTTGTATGCGCTGAAGACTACAGAGCCTGCCCCTGTGTCCCTGTTCATTGATTTACACAAAGGACACAGAAATACCCTGTTACCCTGTCATGCCACAGTGCCCAAAATCTCTGCAAAGATCAAGCAGTGACTGAATTTGTGACTTAGTTTTTCATGACACCCGAGAACCATAGTTTGGTGTTCTTGAATATGGCCCCACAACTTATCTTCTCTCCCCAGAGAGAAACTAGAAGGCTTAACTCACTCAAGGAGAGATGGTATCAAGCACTCTTTTTCCAGAGGAAAACATGACCTACAAATGTGCAAGACTCACCATGAAAAAAAAAGCAAAGTTGACAGGAGAGATTTTTTTGTGAAATCTCTGTTACTTTAACCTGGAAGTAGATTTTTTTGAAAGTAGTTCATAACACCTTTCCCGTAGCTACACATTTCTATGTGGCCTACCTCTGCATTATCTGAAGCAACACTGAACTTATACTTCAATGTTACCTACTCATTTGTTTGTAGAAAAAAGTAGTCTTTATTTTTTTACTGCAAAATAATTACTGATTTTGTGTCATAAATCAAGGCTTTTTGCTGTTTGATTGAAATATCCATATCCTGATGTGTCTCATGTACTGCATGTAGCAAAGCTTTTGTTCTTTATGTCATTACCTTTTTCACACTGTTAAACACCCTTTCTGCGTAGCAATAACTTGTCTTCAGAGTTGTCCATCTACTATAGCTTGCATGCAAATTGTACTTTTTAAAAGAGATTATCCCTTGCTCATGCTGGTTTTAGTGTAAACTAAGTAAATGTGAGTTAAGGTACACAAGTGGTAAATTGCTTATTTTTATACTTCTTCAGTGAGCTTCTTTCTTACTATCCCATTACCTTAACTATATTATCCCTTATTCTTAGAATCTACTGTTGTCTCATTAGTATTGCTCAGTTTTACCACTGAAATTTCTAGGAGGTTTTTGCGAATCATGGATATGAAATACTAGTACCACATCTATTTGTGGCATCTGGCAAAGTGTTACAAGGAAAAACATTTTTCTACCTTGAAAGATTTGCAGATTATTGAGAGTCTTGGCAAAACAGATGGTGATACCAAACAAAACCACTGGATGACAGACAAATCCAGGTGAGTAACCAGCACAGCAGAAATGGTTGGTCATAAATAAATTCAAAACTCTGGAGATTAGAACTGGCCTCTGGCAACCCTTTCCCTTGCCCAGTAATTGAGAGTAAATTTGGTGGAATACATGAGAACCTTAAACAAACCCCTGATGTCTAGTTTGAGCTTTATGTCTGAGTCAAGCAAAAAGCAGCAGAGAAAAGCTGTGGAAAAGCTATCTTAGCAACATCATGTGGCATGGGGCAGGTTTTCTTTCTTACCTTTTAACCTGTCTCCAGAAAGGGCTGGCCTCTTAAGTACCCTTATTATGTGTTTAGCAGCTTACATGGATCAAAAATATGCAACAAGATCTGCTTTGGATAGGGGCCTCAGAGTTGCCTAGTGTCAATGCAGTCATTTGGATGATTATTTACATTTTCTTTTCTTCCTGTGAAAGCACTGTTGTGGCACACAGGAATCAACAATAATCTTCCTTCCATAATTCCGTAAGCTATTTTGCTCAGCCTGCTTGCCAAAATACTCACTCATGAATATGCAGTGAGGTGGAGGAAATTTTTCTTTACATTTTAAGCCCCTTGGGCCTTTAATCTTGAAGCCTTTTAAATCTAGGATATGAGTTTTTGTGTGTATGCATGTGTATGTGCTGAAGGGTGTGTGTTGGTGTCACTTCTTTTAACTCGTGTGCATATTTGATTGCTGGGAGGCTTTCATTCTCATTTAGATATATCATGTACTCATGCACATGTACAGTGAGGACAGTTTTTGCCTATTTTTGATAGTATGGGGGAAACTGAATATCCAAAGTGTTTCCTACTGTTGCTATAGGGAATAAATATTGATGCACTTTATAGTAGGACAAAAACACATAAATGAAACATTTCAAGGGCACCTGCCATACAACAACCACAAAAATTATGTGTCTAGCATGATGGCAAGCATCTGTATAGGCCTCTGTGTTAGACAACTTACACAGTCATCAACTGGAAAATGTACGCGTCAACAAAAATGTTTTCATGACAGGCTGGACACATTTTTTAACTTTGGAGATGCCTCCTTTCTGCTTATGTCCTTTGGAGGGTCACTTGACTCCTTGAGCTGTGGGGTGATGAAGAGAAGAATGCTTCAGCATTTGATGTCTGCAATAAGTTGAAAGGAAGAATGCAGGACCTGTTTATGTCACCTCTGCTAACAGGTAGCTACATATGGGCTCCACTCTTCTTGCTCCTTAAATAGGAGCAATGAGGTCAATATGAACTCATGTTCTAGGATACATTGCACTTCACACTGAATCTGCATATTGAAGTATTAATTCAATTTAGCCTGATATTCCTAATCACAGTGGAGCCTCTCTTTCTCCAGTCTACCTGGAGAGATTTCCTTTGTAAGAGCTCAGGAACTCATTCAAAGTTTGGGATATTAATGTTCAAGACCTTTATTCAAAACCTGCAAGAGAGAGTCCCTCGATCTAGAAGGATCTTCTGTATCAGACTACATCATTTATTGAATCAAGGTTGAAAGCTTAAGTGTATCTTCTAGTTATAAGTAGCATAAAAATGGTAGAGTCAGATTGATTTGGCAATGCCAAAATGCCCAGTCTTGTGCTTACTGAAAACAGACATTAAAACATCGAAGGAGAAGGGAAGCCAGTGATTCATGTCTTTACCTCAGAATTCCAAGTTACTTCAGGTGCTACAAAATCACAGGGTTTTTTTTTGAGCAAATAACAACCCTTCAACACTAAGTTATTACTTCTTACCAAGAATTACTCACCAGTCATATAAACACAGTACCAAGAGATGGTTTTTACCCAAACAACTTAACAATCTTATGCCCCACAGAGCTTTGCTCTATCTGGAGAATATACCATAAAAAATAATAATGAACAGGTAGCACAAGCTATACTCTGAAAGTGGCCCACATATTTATTGTAGCAATTAAAACTTCAGCTGTTGTGCTGCTTTCTATCACTTGCTTGCTTAAATTCTGGCTTTCCAAATTCTGCTTACTGACTCCCACAAATAACAAGGCATGCACTAAAGCCTTATGAATTCCTCCCAAAAAGGAATTCCAGAGATGTATAGTCAAACACAGGCTGTTTTTAGAGGAGCATGGAGATGAGAGAGAGAGTTGAATGATCAATTCTGAAAAAGACATAAGATTTTACCATGTTTGGGGGAAAAAAAGCAATTTTTACACCAGAATTATGGCTGAGGAAATTGTAAAGTAGATGCAGAATGTGCCTGAATTACCTCTGTGGGTTCTGGATCAAAATCATACACTTAAAAAATTGGGTGAAGTGAAGATGGCTCATTTCCCAATTTGTTTTATTTTATTTATGTGTGTATGAGTGTTCCGAAGCACTAAAAAAATGAGGGTTAGGGGAGAAAAATCTAGAAGCAAAGAAAGGAAAAGAAAGAGATGTATCTGCCTGATGCTGTTAGATTAAATTAGACTATAATGATTACTGTGTGCCTTCACAAAAGACATTTTGTAACATTTAAGATTTCTGCTAATTGAACGAGGTACATTACCATGCAAAAGAATGTTAGTGAAGGTTGAAAAGGACAAACCAACTATTCTCGTACATCACCATAATTATGCAGCCCCATGTTCGAACAATTACATTTATGTAGACCCACTGTTAAAATCAATGTTACTTGTACAGCTAGTCCTTAATCAATGGAATCAGTCAATTTACCATGGTCACATCCTTCTTCTTAATTAAGACAGTGATATCTCTGGAGCGCAGGGTCTCAAAAAGATAAATAAGTACAGATGTTGGGAAATGTCAAAGAGGTGACTCCCCGATTTTACTCTCAGCGAACTTGGGAGGAAATAAGACAGTTCCCTCAGTTCAGGGAAGCAGCACAATCTTCTAAAGAGATGGCTTAGCATTCATTAAGAAAAGAGCAGGTAGCAGTGTCTGACAGAAATAGCACTAATGAGCAAAGAGTGCTTTCAACATGCATATCCTTCATAGTCATAGTCTGAATTATGAAGGTTGTGCCACCTAAGCCAATTTTAATTAGAGCGAGCATGGACCTCTTTGGACAGTTAGCCTTTCTTTCCAAAATCCATTTCAATATGGTGTCATTTTGTTGTCATAATCAAAATGGCAAAGTGATGGAATAACCTACTTAAAATGTCTGCAGTGTTAAAGCAGATATGGCAAACATCCTCTAATGACACATGTAATAAGGTTATTACCTAGAGAACTTTGACAGTGCGTTCTGTGTTGTCAGTATAGTTGGAATAATGATAGAGGTCTCCTCTGGAATAGGACATAGGTCTTTAAAGACCAAGTCTAAACTTCCTGTTCTACAGGTAAGCTATTAAACTCCCATGTGCCGAAAGAAAAGAATAAAATACAGATCTACTCGGATGCTGAATACAGATGTGGTCATAAGTCTGGAGAGTTTTTCCCTCTGCAAACTGTGCTTTTCAGACATTCTACACTAAAACACATACCAAAGACTAACGTATAAAAAGACACAAACCTGGAAGTTATTTGTACTTATTTGCTTATATTTATTAGTTATTTCTGATACTACATAATTATGGTATTTGCAGTATAGTAGTAATGAAAATAATAATTAGAATAAAATAGAACACAATAGAATACAATATTTTCAGTAGGAAGGAACCTACAATGATCATCTCTTTCCAACTGCCTGATCACATCTGTTCTGACCAAAAGCTGAAAAAAAATCCAGGTTTAGGGGAAAATTCCGAAAAAAAGTATTGTATTTTAATACATCATCTGAAAAAAATGCATTTGCTGAAAACCTAAAAAGAAATTTGAATTCTGGAAGATGCTATTTTTCTCAGAAAAAAACCCAAAACATTAAATCTTTGATTTGACTTACTATATCCACAGCTAAGAATCTAAATATAGATGAAAATCCTATAAGCTACAAAATAGTGTACTAGAGCAAAAATAAAGCTCTACTTCAGAGATATAAATGAAGTTGTAAAATTTTCTTGTTTGTGAACAGTTCCCATAGATAAACCTATAGCATGAGGGATTGTTTCATTTCCTATGAAAGCTGAAAAATATTGAAATATATTGAGGTGGGTTAAGATAATGACAGAAAGGAGCCTGTATTCTGCCCCACATTTCTTCTATTGTATCAGCATTGCAACAATCCCTATGTTTCACAACTGAAATTGGAATATTTTCTCCCCCTTTAGGTGTATTGTTCAATTTAATAAATTAATGTCTTAAATGTACTTTGAACTTTTAAAAACAAAGTAGGGAAAGTTAGTGTTGATAAAAACAATTAACTTGAGACTGAGGCAAGAAAACATCCCTGATTTGGACTAGGTACAAAGCCATTCATATGAATTCAGTTTGAAGTTTCCTGCAGCAAAAGCGGTAAGAAAAAAAAACCCCACACCATCATATAAGAATAAATAATCTGACTACTTCTCCTTCCGTCTCTCTCCATGTCATGATTTGAAACTCTGTTAAACTCTTCTAGATGTATTTACTTCCACATTTGGGGCATTCTGGTGAAAGCCAAAACTATAAACTTGAAAAGAAAGTGATTTAATATTTAGGGAAAATTACAATAAATAAATGGAATGATTTTCACAGTGCTTTCTGTAAAGAAGCAGAATTAAGAGGAAAAAGCCCAGAAAGCTGCAGGGATTAAAGAAGATATTTTATAAATTTGAAAGCAGCTGTTCAGCCATATGTGTTTACCATTTCATTTTTTTCTCAGCTAGCATTCTTACCCTGGATCTCTACCAACCTGGCTTGTTTTTAATCCAGCGGTATCATTGCCTCAATAACCAATACCCTCCCTATCTTCACAGAGGAATCAGCAGTAGGGAGGCTTTGCTGCAGTATGATAAACCACAAAAAATTCTTCATTTTCTTTAATTTATTTTAAATCCTGCAGATTTCATTATGTTGTAGTATTTCAAGAGCATAAATTTTGTGAGCAACTTGGCCATGAACCTCACAGCCTATGGCTAGGTAGCCATACAGTCATACATCTGCTTAGTAACCTAGACTACTGTGAGCTCCATTCAGTAAAGAATATAAATACATGATTAACTTTTATCATATGTTTAGAACTTTGCTGAAGAGGGGCAATATAAAGTAAATGTTTACCTACTCTGTTGATCTGGTATTTGCACTACCTGCACAGGCTTAGATATTATGTCTTTATAAATATTGGCATGTGATTCATCACAGACAGAGCTATGAATAAAGTAACTGGACATAAGAGCCAAATATTCCCAAATGTTCATGAAATTCTCATTCAGCTTTCAATATCACCTTTTGGAAAACCTTTATGCGTGCTATCATTTTGCAGAAACTATCTTAGAAGCTGTTAATTTATGTCACATGTTGTCAAGTGTGTGCTTTGTTATGTCAAGAAGATATTTCTTATATAATAATTTAATTTATTTTATACTAAAGTTTAGAAAAATTGCTCATGCTTTGTCCTTCTGGATGCTTATTAATGGAAAAACGTGACAAATGATAGAACTGCAGAAAAGATAGTGTATTTAGAAAAGGAAAATGAATCACTACACATTCAACAATGGATCATATCAAAACTGTTCTTGGCCTTGTATAGTTTATACTCAATGGTCAATCTTTGAACAAACTAGTGTCTGAGCTATAGTCTCCTCAACTCATTCATCACAGTATAACTCTCTCTTCTGCATTTCAAGAAAATTATAGAAAATAAAACTGCAATAAACCCAAAAGCTGGAAACAGAGATGATACCCATGACAACATTAAAAACAGAACACTGAAGATGTGCAGCCATCCGTTCATCTTGCAATTAATGCAACTCAAGAAAGATGTCTGCTTTTCTCTAATACAATATCCATGAGGTAACTCATAAGAAGTAGTACACTTTTTCTTCAGTCACAGGACAAATAATAGAGACCAGTTTCAAGTAGGAATGGGAGAACTAGCTAGAGAGAAATCAGGAATATATTAAATATTTTTATATGAAGGCAACTTTTGAACCACATTATAGTGTAAGTCTTGATTCAAATACAGCAGCAGCACATCACACACTCAAAAATCATGAACATGGATCTTCTCTTCGTAATGAATTAAACACAGACTTGTTATTCAGACCCTGAATGGACTGGAACCATATAAAATTCTGACTTTGCAGTTTAATGCCACCTTTAATGAACTTTGCTTCACACAAAGTAATTTATTTGAAAAAAAATCTTGTCTTGATTTGAACCTCACTATATTCTGCATATCCTGATTCCAGCCTTGCCAGAAATTTTAATGGCAAATATTATGCCAGGTCTTGAGAGTTTTCCAGCTAAGTTCCATCCTCAGGAGCGTCATGTTACTTGCTGATGTTTGTTTAACCATTCATATTTTGAAATATTGAAACAGCCTCATAGCTGAATTGAACCACACAATCTGGATTTATCAGAATATTTCAAAAGTGCCTCAGAAATCAAACTGCGTGTCTCTCATTTACGTTTGAATGTTCTTTTATTGAATATGAGAGATCTGGTGTTCTCACCTGTGTATGCAACCAAGGAATACTAATCGGAAGTTCTTGTAGAATATCTGTCCCATATATCTGCAATCCAGCACACACAAAACATCTCTAAAAATCCTGTAATATGCTTAAGAATCATAGAAAAAATATAATTCTACTTTAATACACCACAAAAAGGTGATTGGAGAGATCAAAAACACTGAGAGAAAAGTGTGAATTCTAAAGTTATTCATGAGGCATTAGGTGTTTGACCAGGGATGCTTTCTTCAAGACCTTAGCGGTATGCTGAAATAGTAAAAAGAACTAATCAGTGTTGCCTTTGAAAAGTTCTGCTGGCCCAATAAATACATTATGCATGAAAACAAAATTTAAAATATGGTTGTTAATTTTAGCTAGAGAAAAATGAAACTACTGTTTTGGTAGCAGTCCTTTAAGTCTCGTTACTTAAAAGGAGTTCCTTTGCATGCTTCATTACATAGTTATAATTCTTCTCAAAGAATTTCAAGAGTGAATATCAAATATTGGATAATAGTCATGTAGTGAAGAAAAGTAGGCTAGTGTAATACAGTTAAGTATGAGTTTTGTTCTCTTCTCCTCCCCATTTTTGTCCCAAAACACAAAGCGTTGAATATGTATTGACCCAGTTTGGGCACCATACAGTATAGGACAGAATTTATTTAGATATACAGCCTTTCATATTCAAGGTATCTTGAAGCACACTATGGAGCAATGACTTAGATAATGGAGTGAGTCTGTTGGAGACTTACTGTCATTATATATTCATCAATAGATCATATGTAGTCCAAGTATCAGAACTGTGCCAAAATATGGGGCGTGCAGCTATAAATAAGCCATAAAAAGGGGAAAACAGAAGTCTATCTCTTACCCAAAAGAAGGCAAGATACAACATCATTTAATAGCTTACAGTTAGTATCATAATTGCTTGTATAATAGAGTCGTCCTGTGCTGTTTAATGTCATATATAGTTTTTTCAAAAACATTGCGTATCTTAGTTACAAATCTGCATAAACACAAGTGGTTAGCATATGACAATGGAATCATAGGGCTATTGTTTTTCAAACTTCATATAAAATATAATTTAACCTTTGAGATGAATTAAGTCAGAATAATTACCAATATTTTAGTCACTCTAGTAAGAGTTCGCACAAGTAGACTCAATTGAGTTGGGAAATCACCTTTGCTAAAAGGTTTGCCAATGCAGAAAGGAAAACATTCAATTGGGAATGATGTTACTAGGGAGTTGAAAACCCACAATTAAATGAAGTAATAGACTTCCTCAAGACAAAGTTGCAAGGTGATATGGATATGGGAGACCATGTAATCATCAAACAGAGTTGAAAGATGTGCTTAAAGGCTGCTGAAGTCACATTATGGGGAGTATTTTCTGGGGAATCAGCATGACTGGCTGCACATCTGAAGTGTCTGTACATTAACATACAAATCACAGGGAGCAGACAGAAGGAATTAGAATTCTGCATGCAGAGGCAGGGCTATGATCCCATTGGGAGTACAGAGACGTGTTGGGATGATGAGTCATCTGAGACCTAACCAGTCAGGATGAGAGGGTGGACACTGGTGTTAAAATCTGCTACAGCGCACACTATCAAGGAAAATTAGCAACTTGGACAACTAGCAGAAGCTTCTTCTCTGTAGGCCCTATTCCTCATAAATAACTTCAACTTTACTGGTATCCACTGGAAGGGTCACATGACAGGGCACAAGAAATCCAAGAGGTTTCTAGAGTTTATTGATGATACTTTCTAAGCACAGATGACTGAGGAGACAACAAAGGGAAATGCTGTTTAACATACTTAAAGCCAACAATAAACTGTTCAGTGATATGAAGATCAGTTGCAACCCAGGTTGAAGAGCCTATGAGATGGTGGAGCTGAAGATCATGAAAGGATGGGAGGGAAGACAAAACAGAGGATCAAAACCACGTACTTAAGGAGGGCAAATGTGTTCTGATTAGAAAAATCTCATGTGATATGTTCATGAATAGAGTGAACAGAGGTCCAGGAAGGCTAGTTGATTTTGAAAAATTGCCTCCATCAAGTTCAAAAAAGGTCCATCTTAGTGCACACGAAGACAAGCAGACAAGCAGATACATATTAATATGTGGCAGGGCAGGGGGAGTAAAACAATGGAGCCATAGTCTTCTCTGTAGAATGCAGTGGCAGGCCAAGAGTCAATAGGCACAAACTGAACTACAGTAAATTCCATTTAAAGAGAAAAAAAAATTACTGTGAAGGTGATTCACCCAAGGCTATTGAAGGAACTGGTGGATGTGCTGGCCAAACCCCTTTCCATCATCTTCCAACAGTCCTGGAAGACTGGGAAAGTTCCACTGGACTGGAGGCTGGCTGATGTTGTGCCCATCTATAAGAAGGGTCACAGGGAGGATCCAGGGAACTACAGGCCTGTCAGTCTGACCTCAGTGCCAGGGAAAGTCATGGA